>CM022298.1:30533556-30584459 GCA_011799875.1 Thinopyrum elongatum
TGGTCCGGGCACGAGTCACCATGCGGGGAGGCGGTGAGTCCAGGGCGGCAGGGGGCGAGGTTGATGAGGAAGAGCCCGCGGCGGCCGAACCTGCCGAGGGCGCGGGAGAGGCCGGCGCGGACCGGGGCGACCTGGGCGCTGGAGAGGCCGGCACGGTCGTCGCGGCCGAGGCCGCCGGAGAGCCCGGCGCGGTCGTCGTGCCCGAGGGCGCCGGAGAGCCCGGCGCGAGAGACCCGGCGGAAGGCGTCGGAGAGGCCGGTGCAGCCGAGCCAGCGGATGGCGAGGCGGACGCCTCGCGTCGGCCGAAGCCGCGGGGCCAGGCACCGACCCCGTAGACATCGAGTGAGGCAGGGGGCCGAAGCCAGCAGGCGGCCCAAGGTGGGCTCGAGGCCGCGCATGCGCACCAAGAGAGTCCGATGCCGAGTCGCCAGGAGCCGGTGGTGAAGTCGTCGACGAGTCGGACGGTGGCACCTGCTGAAACGGAAAAACCCTATCATCAAAGTAAACATGTCTAGAAGTGAAAACACGGTGTGAGATAGGGTCGTAGCATCGGTAGCCCTTGGTGTTGGGAGGGTAACCGAAGAAAATGCATGCGAGAGAGCGAGGAGCAAGTTTATGAGGGGTGGTGGAGGCGATGCTAGGGTAGCAAAGGCACCCGAAAATGCGAAGGTTGTCATAGGATGGCGGGCTCCCGAAAAGCAGGTGGTGCGGTGCAAAGTTGCCGCGAACACGGCATGGCCGAATGTTGATAAGAAGTGATGCGGTGGCGAGGGCGTCGGGCCAGAAACGGGGTGGCACATTAGCATGAAATAATAGGGTGCGAACGCAATCATTTAGAGTGCGTAGGACCCGTTCGGCCCGCCCATTTTGTTGCGAGGTATAGGGGCATGTGAGACGAAAGATCGTCCCATGTGTGGCGAGGAGATTGCGAACCGCGAGGTTATCGAATTCCTTCCCGTTGTCGGTTTGGATGGCACGAATGGAGCGACCAAACTGCGTGGTGACATATGAGTAAAAAGCGGTGAAAATGGACATGACATCGGATTTCCGCCGCAACGGGAAGGTCCACACATAGTGCGAAAAATCATCCAAAATGACGAGATAGTAGATATAGCCGGGGTTGGCAGCCATATGAGCCGTGGCGCCGGTGTCCATGTACCAATCGCCGCCACCCGTGTAGTTGGCCAGGGAGGGAGCGGAGTGGAGAGCCGCAAGTAGTGCCGGATCCCACGGAGCCGGCGGAAGTGGAGGCGCCGATGGTTGGGCGGCGTAGGGGGCTGGCAGCAGCGCGGCGTAGGGCGCCGCGGCGTAAGGAGCCGGCGGCAGCGCGGCGTACGGCGCCGCGGCATAGGGCGCTGGCGGGGACGGGACGTACGGCGCTGCCTGGAGCGTAGCGTATGGCGCCTGCTGGGGCGCGGTGATCAGCGCCTGATGGGAGGCCGGGCGCGGGCCCAGGAGGCCAGGAGCGGGCGGACGCGGTACTGGCAGGCTATACGCATGAACCAGTCCGGTCCATGTGTTTTGGGCTGCGGCCCAGGGTGCGGTGGCCTGTTGCTGACGAGGCGGGCCGCCTTGGCCATTGCCCTTCCAACCACGATGCCCACCACGGCGGCGATCAGAGGAGGCCGGCTGGGGCGGCGGCCCCTGGAAAAAACCTGCGGGCGGCGGGTACTGGCCGTAGGAGGCCGCCGGTGGAGGGAACAGCGGCGCAGCCGGCGCGTGCGGATACAGCGGTGGCAGGCCGCCGCGGGAAGTCCCGGCGGTGAGTGCGGTGTGAGTGGCCCTAGTTTTCGCCATCTTCATGCGACGCTCCTCCAAACGCAAATAGGCCACGACCTTGGGAAAGGTTGGCTCCGGGATCAAGGTGAGGTTCGAAGCGGCGTTGCCGAACTCCTCATTGAGCCTGGCGGTGAGGGTGCTGAGGAGGAGGTCATCGGAGATGGTTTCTCCAAGGTCACGGAGCTCATCTGCAAGTTTCTTGAGACGCATGCAATAATCATGGATGGATGAATCAAGTTGATGAGACCCAAAAAATTCTTGCTGAAGAAAAACCCGGCGTTGGAGTTGATTGTCGGTGAAGAGCCCGTTTAGTTTGGTCCGAACGGCGAGGGCATCATCCCCGTCGGTGACCACCGTGTGAAAAAGATCACGGGAGATGGTGAGGTAGAACCAACGAATGAGCGTAGCATCGATGGTCGTCCACTCTTCATCACCAAGCATGAGGCTGGAGTCAACGGAACCGTCGACGTGATCATGAAGATGATACTCGCGGAACACGAGAGAGAAGTATGTTTTCCAGGCGTAATAGGTGGAGGTGGAGTGATCAAGGCACACGGGGACACGGCGATGGATGTCAAGATCGCGGATGAGGACGGGATCGGGACCGGCAAACGGGTTGTTGTTGGTGGAACTGGAGGCGGATGAACCGGGTGAGGCCATGGTGAAGAGGGAAGGCGGCTAGGGTTGTGGGAGGAAGAAGAGGCTGCCGCGGCTGAAGGGAGGCAGCGGCGGCAGTGGTGAGGTGCGGCGGCGGCGCGGCTATGGGCGGCGGCGGCAGCAGGAGCGGAAGGCTTAGGAAAGGGATCATGGAAGGGAAACTGATACCATATAGTTTGGCAATTGCAACTCTCAATTGATTGGGTTCATACACGCACGTATATATTTACAATGAATAGCCCACGGCCTCGACTATACATGGAAACTTGGAGGCGGGGCTAGGTAGGAAATGATCCTACATATACATGCGATATACTGCCTATACAAATATATTCAACAGCCACCACCATGGCTTCGGCCTCGCATCCGCCGGGTTACCCCCGCTACTGCGGCCCGCCACTACCATCGCGCTAAGACGCCCGCGTTCGCTGGCCCGCCTCGCGCCGCATCGAGCCAACGTCCCCGCGCTGCTTCTCCCGCACTCAAGCCGCGCACCCGCGGCGCTGCAGATCCCGCCACCGCCGTCGCGCCTCTCCAACTCGCCGCTGGCCCTGCCGCACGGGTCAGCCTACTTCTGCAGTGCGTGGCCGTGGCCTTGAGTCGCTGCCTCTGACGGCCGGCCACCTCCGAGCCGCCTCCAAAACGGTCTCCGCCGCCAAATCGCCGCGGCCATGCCTCACCAACCCGCCGTCGCCGTGGCTTCGCCGGGTCTGGCTGACCAGCCTCCGCCTCACGGTCCCCCTCCACCGACCGCGTCGAGTCACCTCGGAGTGAGCAACCTCGCCTCTGCCATAGCTGAGATGTCGCCGACGCGTCTTGACCCGCCCTCCCGCACTGAGACGCGCCAATCTCCGCCCGCTAGCCGGTTTGCTATTCCGGCCGGCTGACCAGCTCTCCGCGCCAGGACCGGCGACGCCCACATCGCCCTGCGCGCCCCGCACCGCTGCTCCGCCTCCGCGCCGTCTCTGTTCTGGCTGCCGTGCCAGCTCCGGCCATCCGTCGGCCCATGCCGGCTTCTCGCCGGGCCGCGCCATCCACCCGCACCACCGAGCCGCCGTTTCAACCAGCGCCTGCCACGGCCTTGGGCCGCCGCGCCTTCGCCGGCCTTCCCTTCGCCTCGGGCCGCCGTGCCTCGCTGGCCTCGGTCACCTCCCTACGTGCCACCGCCCCATGCTCCGCCTCGCCGCAGCCATGCCAAAACGCCGCCGCGGCTCGCCTCCGCAGCAGCCAGCTGCTATGGCCTGCCTGAGCCGCTGCTTTGCTCCTGCTCCACCGGCTCGCCGCGCCACCTTCGCCGGCCGCCTGCCACGCTGCTTGTTGCCTTCGCAGGTAGGGTGCCCGATAGAGGAGAGAAACGGTCACTGGTTACCCATGTGGAGATGGGTTAAAATTCAAAAGCCTTAGAGCTCGAAAAAAAAGAAAAAGAAAAAAAAAATCAGCTTGCACTTATGAACGCACGATAGAGCAGGTACACGGAGGGATCGGTGAGATGGTTGTCGGGTCAGGTGGATTGAGCCTACCTTGCTATTTCAGCGAGCAATTTCGACTCGCCGCTGAAACCGACTCACCGTACCGTCTCCGGCTTCGGCAACCCGGCCGTAGTTGATCCTACGGCAGTCGATGTGATGGCCAGAGTCGGACGTCCCGACGGACATTGCCCACGGATGATCTGTCATTCAAAAACATCTGGTGGTATTTATCTAAATCTATTTTATTAGAACATATTATTTTTTGTCAAATAACAATTAATTTGATCTGTATATTTTTATATGCAGGACAACTATTCGCTACAAAAGTGGATTATACCGCAGGTACCGAGCACGCGATAGCTACGTTCTGCACCGGCATTCATCCGTGCCACGGTACTCGACGGACATGGGCACAAACAGCTGCCCCCGCGGCTCAATTTACATCAACACGACGCGGCCAACTCGCCTGTCTGCGTGGCTTACGGCCCCGCGACCGACTCACCTGTCCGCTCGGTTTTACAAAGCCGCGGCCGGCTCACGCGTCCGCACCGACTTACAACGCCACGGACAACTCGCCTGTCCACCCCTGCGGCCGACTTATACGTCCGTGCCGGCCTATGATGCCACGACCGACTCCCAGTCTATTCCAACAACTCTGGAGCAAATCATAATATATTATCAGCCTCCACCTGTATCGGATGGCTCAGTGGACAGGCGCACAAGTCACCGCCACTGCGGTTTGGTTAACTTCAACAACCAGCCGGGAAGAACTATTGGCCGGGTTACTGACACAACTCATACGGGATCATTTATAACCCTCCACGGTCGACCTCAACCTTCGGGGATTCTCATCGCTTTATCAACGCCAGGGACTTACAACAAGCATCGCGATGATCATCAACTCGCCACACGCCCCTGGCTTCAATACATTTCAGTTTTCAGCTGTCGACTATATGCCGCCTTATGCCCCGGCCAAGTATGAAGAATTCCAAGCCAACTCCTCGAGTCGTCTTAAGACTCGGGGGCTACACAGACATGACTTGGCTGAATTGGCCGTTATCACAAATTCAAGACCCCGGTCATTGCACGGAAGACAACCCATACCCGGGGACTGCTGCCGTATTGGCGAAAGAGTAAAGGTTGCCAAAAAGGACTAGCTGCCATGATGCACTATTTAAACATAGGTACCCTGCCTCAGTGGCGCAATAGTAAAGGTTGCCAAAGAGAACTAACTGCCACGATGCATGGTTCAAACATGGGTATACTGCCTTATTTGCTCATCATATTATGATTATTGGAATCAAGCTGGCTTATCTGGACCCCAGATGTTTTGCAGTAGTAGCATTGTCTCCTGTATATCCTATGCTGAGTTTTTTCATGATCATTGGTCACTTGGGGGCTTCCAACTCCACGAGTTTAGCTATCTCACCCTCTTGACCAGGCACGCAAACGCCATATTATCTTGGTTAAACCTGCCTGTTTGCTCGCTGCTAATCCGATTAGGTGACCCGCCGTACTCTTGACAAGTCACTCACTTTGTGACCCTTAACTTGCAAGGTTGAAACGTTGATTATGTCACGTGAGAGCCGGCTTACAGAGAGGGAGGATACTCCAAGGGCTATCACAACAAAAGCTTCATCGAAGCAAGACATAAGCCTCGAAAGCAAAGTCTATAACGTCGAGCCTCGAAAGCCGACGTTTGTTATACTCTGTTATCATACACATACATTATCATACATTGCATCATCATTGCATGATCATACAATGCATCATGCATAAACATATTTGTTTATATTGCAGGAGCCGGTTTTCAAACCGGGTTACATTGTAACTCTGCAGGAACAAACAAATTTTTTGGCTGGATCTTCATCATGGTTTATCATAACCAGTATTAAAAGATTGAGATATCAATTCTTCTAAAATCCCGGGGTACAAATCCAGCCGGGTCACATATAATACCTGGTCATTTAATTGACCGGGTTTTGGGTTATTCAACATGTGCCTTGTAGAAGACTACAACACTTATGGATTTCTTCATATTTGCCGGGTTGCATTGCAATCACGGCCAAGAATTTCTTTCATGACAAAGGCATAATCAGTTCACAGAGTGGATATGATTTTATTCTACAATGAAAGGAATAGTCCGAAGTCACTGCAAGCACACAACCTGGCACTTGGGAACTACATTATACAAATTAAGATCATATCAAGTATGAAAGTCCCATGTCGCTGCAAGCATGCACCACGGCACTTGGGGGCTAATGCATGGTCATTTTGACTAGTCTCATTGAAGACCCGGCCCATCACATAATGATAAGCCGGCCCTTGGGGGCTACCAATTGCTCCTGTCCGAAATTCAAAGTATACAAGCCTTAATGGTGACCTGAAGCTTGGGGGCTACATCGTATGATGTTCTTTTCAAAGGAGTATATATAAGTCCCAAGTCGCCGCAAGCAAATGACCTGGCACTTGGAGGCTACAACGGTCAGTTGTTTAAATAGATCAAAAGGTCCAAAGTTGAAGACCCGGCCCATCATATACTGATGAGCCGGCCCTTGGGGGCTACACATGGGAAGTGCAAAATATTCAGCTCATGATTGAAGATTCAGATGGACAACCTGGATTTTCTCTGAAATTGCAATATTTAAGCAAGTCTTAAGCTATCACTTTGTGCTACTCTTAAGGACTTGGGGGCTACAAGTTATCTCTTCCAGGCTATTCAGACAAGTCAAGTTCAATATCATACGGATTTTTTATCAAAGTCTGAAGCATTGAAAGTTGGCACAAGATCACACGGATTTACTTTTTTTATCAAACCAAGGCATTTGAAAACAACTCAAAAATATCATAAGGGTTATTTTTTCTACATAGAACCGGCGTCAACATAATGATATGACAGAACCTCGGGAGCTTAGCATGAATAAATCAAAGCTAATATGGGGGCTAATGTCGGGGATATAACTCCACGATATGACCCAGCTCATGACGTTAAGTCACCATGGACTTAAGTCATCTCTGACATTAAGTCATCTCTGAACTTAAGTCATCCCTGACATTAAGTGATCTCTGACATTAAGTCATCCCTGATGTTAGGCCGCCCTGACATCATTTCAGGGCTTAAGTTGCCCTAAGACTTAAGCAGCCCTGACATCATCTCTGGGCTCAAGTCTACCTGAGACTTAAGCTGTCGTCTTAAGTCGCCCTGAGACTTAAGCCGCGCTGACGTCATCTCTGGGCTCAAGTCACCCTAAGACTTAAGTTGTCGTCTTAAGCCGCCCTGACGTCATCTCTGGGCTCAAGTCGCCCTGAGACTTAAAGCTATCATCTTAAGCCGCCATGGGACTTAAGCCGTCCTGACATCATCTCTGGGCTTAAGTCGCCCGGAAGAAGCCCAAGATGAGAAGGCCGCGGTCAGTCACCCGCGGTAGGAAGCACGCGATAAGAAGGCAGAATAGGTTAAGTCCAATTCCTACTAGGACTCTACATGTAAACCACCCCTTCATCTTATATAAGGAGGGGTAGGGCACCCCAAGAGGGACAAGTTTTTAGAAGAGAAGTTTAGATAGACAGACAAGTCTTAGACAAGATCAAAGTAGATTCTCTCGAGATAGAGGTAGCGAAACACCGTCCTTATAATCGAGATCATCATCATCATCATCAATATCAATGAAGTAGGACATAGGCTTTTACCTCCACCGCGAGGGGCCGAACCTGGGTAAACTCGTGTCTGCTCGTTCCCGACCAACCCCATTCAAGCTACCACCTAGTTGCGATGGCCTCACACCTAAGTTCTCCTATGAGGACATCTGCCGTGAAAAAAACCATGACAGCATCCCAGTGATCAAATCACATAATGTCTGGCCAGACGATGATGGATACCATAACACCGAGAGGGCCCTAAAAATATCTCTCCATCATCGGAGTAGCAAATCCCAATCTTGAGCTATCTCGTTCCTTGTCATACTTTTCTGTGAACCCATAAGCCACCGTAATAGCCACTCTGTTACGGATGACGTTTAACAAACCCCAAAGTTCACGAAGCAAGTACGAAGGAACTCGATACTCTCATATTCTAAGGAATTATGCAAACATTAAATTTCTCTTTGTTATCAACCATTAACTTATGACGAATTGTATCTCATAGTATAACATTAATTCAGGTCGATTCAACACAAGTGTTCTTCTAACATTGTGCCCTCAAAATTGCCAGCATAGTCATGCCCATGATCATGAAAATAGGATCATCATGCAATACTTGAGCTAGTCTTAGAGGCATGACTAGGAATACATTTTACCGTTTATTATACCACATGTGCACATGAGTTTCCCTCCGGGAATCATGGATATTGCAGACTCGAGAATCATTGCAGTTATAGCATGGAACATAAACATTCATTACAAACTTGGAGATACGAAATAACTGTTATTACTGCCTCTAGGGCATATCTCCTACAGACTCCCACTTGCACTAGAGTCATAATCAAGTTACATGGCTTCCCTAACACCAATGGCTATCTGGTGCCGCACATGCGTCGCTCATGGTAGAGGCTTTGTCATCGGGTCTGACACGTTCAGATCCGTGTGAACTTTGTGTACTTTCACTAAACCCGCTTCGACATGATGTCGAATGAGATTATATTTGCGGTCAATATGTCTTGTCTTATGGTGCGAACTTGGCTCCCTTGCCTGAGCCACGGCGCCACTATTATCACAGTAGATTTCCACCGGGTCTAGAGCACTTGGAACCACACCGAGGTCTTCAAGAAACTGCTTGATCCAGACCGCCTGCTTAGAGGCTTCTGAAGCTGCAATATATTCCGCCACCGTCGTAGAATCCGCCACAGTCTTTTGTTTGGAACTTTTCCAATCAACCGCGCCGCCGTTCAATATGAAAACATAGCCTGATTGAGATTTGAAGTCATCTGGGTCTGTCATGAAGTCTGCATCAGTGCAACCACTTACAATGAGCTCTTCATCACCTCCGTATACAAGGAGTAAATCCTTGGTCCTTCTGAGGTAGTTAGGAAACATCCGGTCTTGTACATAGCATGGCATACATAATAGAACCAACTGCCGAAGCATATGGAACATCATTCATTTGTACTAGCTCATCGAGAGTCCGAGAACACTGATTCTTGCAAAGCACTGTGCAAGGTGACATGGGGAGTAGGCCTTTCTTGGAGTTCTCCATGTTGAACCTTTTCAATAATTGTCAATGTATGTGCTTTGGCTAAGCGCTATCATGCGTTTTAATCTATCTCTATAGATTCTGATGCCCAATACATATGCCACTTCGCCTAAGTCTTTCATTGGAAAACTCTTCTTCAATGAGTCTTTTATTTCGCTAAGAAAATTCACGTCATTTCCAATCAACAATATGTCATCCACATACAAGATTAGAAATGCTTTTGCGCTCCAACTAAACATCTTGTAAACACAAGATTCTTCGTCATTCCTGATGAAGCGAAACTGTTTGACCACTTCATCAAAACGAATGCTCCATCTACTTGATGCTTGCTTCAGACCATAAATGGCCTTCTGAAGTTTGCATACCTTTCTAGCATTCGTATGAACGACAAAACTTTCAGGCTGTATCATGTATACATCTTTATGATTTCCATTTAGGAAAGCCGTTTTGATGTCCATCTGCCATATTTCATAATCAAAATACGCAGCAATTGCTAGTAATATCTGAACAGGCCTAAGCATAGCTATGGCCGAGAAAGTCTCATTGTAGTCCACTCCTAGAACTTGCGTGAACCCTTTCGTGACAAGTCTAGCTTTGTGGATAGTAATGTTACCATCCGCGTCCATCTTTCTTTTGAAAATCCATTTACAACCAACGGGCTTTACGCCCTCTGGAAGTTCTTCCAAGTTCCAAACTTGGTTTTCGTACATGGATTCCATCTCGGATTTCATGGCTTTGTGCCATTCCCTTGAGCTAGGCTCCGCCATCGCTTCCTTGTAGTGTGCAGGTTTATCGTCTTCATGGATGAAGATTTCGTTATGAAACCACTCAGGTGGCTCCATAGCCATACCTGATATGCGCGGTTCAAATACAAACTTGTCTGAAGTTTCCGCATCACATGCGACAACTTCTGGCTCGATTGTAGGGATAATTTGTGGAATTACTTCCGGTTCCTTAGCCATATCAACGGTTGCTGAAGATTCACTAATCTCATCAAGCTATACTATCCTCCCACTCAATTCGTTAGCGACAAAATCATTCTTGAGAAAGTGTCCAACTTTTGCGACAAACACTTTGCCCTCGGACTGGTGGTAGAAGGAATACCCAACGGTGTTTTTGGGATAACCTACAAAATAACATTTGGCTTATCTGGGATCGAGTTTGCTTGGCTATAAACGCTTCACGTATGCCTCACAACCCCAAATTTTGAGATGCGACGCACAAGGTTTCTTCCGATGCCACATCTCATGTGGTGTCATCTCAACAGACTTAGACGGTGCTTTGTTTTGTGTGTGTGCGGCAGTTTCAAGTGCGTGACCCCAAAAAGATATCTGCAGATCTGTAAGAGACATCATCGACATTACCATGTCTAACAGGGTTCGGTTATCACTTTCCGATACTCCATTTCTCTGTGGAGTTTCGGGAGGCGTAAGCTATGAAACGATTCCATGGTCACTGATATGTTGGCTAAACTCATGACTAAGATATTCGCCCCCGCGATCTGATTGCAGAAACTTAATCCTTTTGTTACGATGATTTTCTACCTCATCATGAAATTCTTTGAACTTTTCAAAGGTTTCCGACTTATGCTTCCTTAAGTAGATATAGCCATACCGACTTAAATCATCAGTAAAAGTCACGAAGTAGAAAAACCCACCCCGTGCGGCTGTGCTCATTGGACCACATACATCACTATGTATTATTTCCAATAATTCACCCGCCTGTTCAGGATGACCCGTGAATGGCGTCTTGGTTATTTTCCCCATCAGACAAGCTTGACATGAGTCAAATGATTCAAAATCAAAGGACGGTAAAACTCCATCTGACTAGAGTCTTTGCATGCATTTCTTTCTGATGTGGCCAAGCTGTCAGTGCCACAAGTAAGTGGTGGTAGTACTAGCCATCTTAAGGCATTTAGCATTCACATTAAAGTCGTCATTTCCACATTCAAGTTTAGTATGAAAACGCCCCCAACAATGGGTGCAAATTCATAAAACATATCCTTACAATAAAGCGAACAACCATTGTTCTCAGACTTGTAAGAGTACCCATCGTGTACTAAACATGATCTGAAGATAATGTTTCTACACAATGCCGGAACAAAGTAACAGTTACTTAGTTCTAAGGTAAATCCTGAAGGGAGAGGTAGAGGCAAAATGCCGATGGCTTGAGCGGCGATCCCAGCGCCGTTCCCGACGTGCATCACGACTTCATTCTTTGCTAGCTTGCACACCTTCTGAAGTCCCTGTATCGAGTTGCAAATGTGAGCAACCGACCCGGTATCAAATACCCAAGACTTAGAATTTTCACTAGCAAGCAAAACGTCAATGACATTAACCTATATATACCTTTTCCGGTTTTCCCGGACTTCTTATCTTCCAGATACTTCTTGCAGTTCCTCTTCCAGTGTCCAGAAGCGGCGTTGAAAATCCTTTGTGATGTCCTTGCGGCATGCGTAGGCCTTATGCAGACGAGGGAGGAGCAGGCCCTAGCACCGGGGGCGAAAGTACCTCGGTGGCATGCCTGATGCAACCGTTTAAATCCTCAGAAAACAAAGTGTAACTATAATGGTAAGGTGATTTGCCAATCATGTATGAAAACAAAGGAGATGAACACAACAACAAAAAAGAACAACACATATTACCGAGCATAGCTACCACGGGGGAGAAACATGATCTAGGTTTAGGTCCTTTACCAAGAGGGCCTCTCGGAAAAGGTTGGCATTATCAAGAGCCGTATATCGATGCTCGGTAACAGTTGCACCACTTCTTTATTTTCCTTCCTTTTGTGTTTTTGTTTGGCACTCTCTTTTTGAGTCAGATATTTCATATCTTTTTATGGCCAAAGTATCAAAATTCCATCACATTTAGTGACTTTTGTTTCGGGCTAGATTTTTTTGAAATCCCAACCTCTAAGCATTGTAAAATAAAAAAGATGAAAATGGGGACCTTCCATAACACGGAGAAGCCTGTATTCACCGTGGCCTACCCCCTCTCGATGTCGGTCAACGCCGTAGACCGCCCGGGCCACCAGATGAGTGCTCGATCTGGAAACCGCCCAAGGGGGGGCGGGGGTGGGAACCACCCGTACATGTGTGTGGGCCGTGCATATGCATGAAAGGGTGGTGTGGTGTTAGAATACCCAAAGCACATCCTTAATGTGGTAGATGCCTCACAAACCGCACATACGGGCAGGAACATCGAGGACCGGGTGCGTTCGTCCTCGAGATCGAGCCGACGGCGAACGATCCTGTGACAGAACAGGCTTAGACTTGGCCTGGCATCCCAAGATGACCAGCTGTAACACGGAGAAGCGGGTATTCACCATGGCCTACCCCATCTCAGTGCCGGTCAATGCCATAGACCGCCGGGGCCACCGGATGGGTCCCACACTACGGAGACGTGTGTTGGCTCTTCCGACATGCCACCACACTCTTCCAGACAAGTATGAGGGCTCAACGCAGAATTTGGTGACATAGCTACCCCCCGAAGGCCCCGACCACACTCGTAGACATGCGAAGAACAATCCACAGAAAATCGTACGATGCCGGAATTTCTCGAGAGATGGCAAGGTGTCATCTCATGGCCCCTCTAGGGTTTGGTAAAAATTTGGGCGCGTTTCGAGTAAGCCTCCCCTGAGGCCACTTGTAAACCACACCATCTCTGAGCTAGTCTTTGGGTATCGAGAGGGAACGTGTCCGGTTTGTGTTGGAAGAGCGGGTCCTTTTGCTCCATTGGCCTTGAAACTTCTCGTGCTCCCAAAGGAGGCCATTGCATGACACGTGCCACGCCCCCTCATTTTTCAGACCCGTGCGCAACTTTTGAGACATTTATTCCTCTGCTAGGGTTTCATCGCCGGTAATTGCACATCTTAAATGTTTATGATAATAATATTTCTTTCATATATGTTTTTATGCAGGGATACATGAAAGCAGCCACAAATGATGTTGACTACACATTTTGCCGAGAGTGGCTCCCGGTATACCTTACTTTTCCGAGAGCCTCTCTTGGTATTGTGCAAAACCAAGATCTATGGATTTCCCTTTACCGAGAGTGCTCTCGAACAAGCGCCCAAGATCTTGGGTGATGGTGTCCCAGACTAAGGGGTCCTCATACAGCCAACCGGCCTATCATGGGCCGTATTGATGGGCCGCTCTACGTTTATTAAAGGAGGGCCGGACTGCAGGCGCTCCCGAACTCTAGAAGGAAACCTCCGAAGTCTTGACATCTCCTCCATGGAAAGTTCAACATAGCCAGCGTGTTTTCCCTTGGTAGTAACCGACCATATGTAACCCTAGGTACCCCTGGTGTCTATATAAACCAGAGGGTTTAGTGTGCAGAGGTAGAGAATCATCATCATCATACCCACCTAGGGTTTACTTCATGCGGTCTCGAGGTAGATCAACTCTGTAATTGTCATACAACCACATTAATACAATCAAGCTGGACATAGGGTTTTACCTCTTCGAGATCGCCCGAACCTGGGTAAACACTGTCTCTACGTTCCCTGTTAACATCCGTCCTTGATCCACAGCTCGGGACCCCCTACCCCAAGGTCTGCCGGATTTAGCTCCGACATTGGTGCTTTCATTGAGAGTTCCGCTAAAGGATCATGAACGATCGATGGCTCGCTTAGTCATCAGCGATGGTGTCCGCAGCGAGGGCGGTTTCGTCCCCGGACAGCTCTTCGCGTTTGGCAGCATCGTGCTACATGCCAGCTCAACTGGTCACCTCGACCTGATCAACAGTTTCGCCCCTGAGCAAGAAAACCTGTTTGGAAACTTCGAGTACGTTGCCGACTCTCGGGGTGATCTGATCTTTACTAGGTTCTCAGCTTTACCTGAGGGGCCTAGTGATCCTGCGGCCTTGACTTCGGATCTGCTCGCCGACCACATCTCAGGGTCGGCCCTTATTTCGGATCTGACTTTGAGTTCGGAACCGATCTCTGCGTCCGAGAACCAGGGGTCAGCCTTGGCCGAACACGTAACGGGGGCGACCCAGCATGCCCCCGACGCAGGCTCACCGGAGGTTACCTCTGATAGATGTCAAAAGATGGATCCAGCGGACCTCTCATTGTTAAGAGAAGCATTAGATCGGATCCAGATCATGAGCATCGCGGATGGCCCGTCCTCGGTCTATGAACAGATCAGACTTGAGGCCAACCGCGGGGAATTTTACATCCCACCCACCACCCACTTGGTAGCCACTGTCGAAGACTTAACCGACATGCTGGATTAGGCCACCGAGGAGACCGACGACATGGACAATGTTATCGATGTCATGTCCTATGCTGCTCCCTCCCCTGCAACTCCCAGAACTGGAAAGTGGACAGCCACCTCCACCTACGATGTTTATATGGTCGACACCCCCAAGGATGGCTCCCCCAGGAAGGATGGCTCCCCCAAGGAGGCTGGCAACGACCTTGGCAAAGAGCTGCCCAAACGCCGACGCCAGCGAAGGCGATCTAGCGGGCGGGGAAGGGGCAAAGAAAGCAACACGAATGGCACCGGAGGTGACAATACTCCAGACAACATGGAGGAACTCGGTGATAACACCACCCTTGAACAGCACCGCGCCGCTTCTGAAGGGCATGAGGACCAGGGTAACCCCGAGGACCTCGATGATTCCGAGGACAGCAACTACCTCCCTCCTTTCGAAGACGAGGATAGCCTCGGACCCGAGGATTTCATCATCCCCGAGGACCCTTTGGATCAGGAAAGGTTCAAACGGAAACTCATAACCACTTCCCAGAGCCTGAAGAAGAAGCAGCAGCAGCTCAAAGCCGATCAGGATACCCTTAATGACAGGTGGACCATGGTCTTGGCAGCCAAAGAAGGCTTTGTGCCGGGGCCAGGACACGAAATCCCAGAAATTAACCCCTCGTGTCATCACCAGCCCAGGATTACCGTTACTGGTGGACACGTCCTTGTTACAGATTACCAAGCTATTACAAGAATTGGATACAAGACCATGATGGTCTAATGTTACAACAGTGATTCTGGTGGTCGATGACGGAATTGTCTCGCGGTTCTTCAACGTCGATGGGGCTCCATTCCTCACATGAACGGCTGACCTGGATAATTCCTATCCCGCATGGCTGCCATCCTAGGCTCCGCACGGACATCGCTGTGGTACTCCTGGTAGAAATCCTGACCTGGCCATGTAAATAGCCAGGGACAAGCCTGTGAGTACGTTTGAATGTACTCGCAAACATCAGGAACAAAAGATATACCGAATGCAACAATTAAATTATATGATCTTGATGAACCACACTATATGCGTATGCTCGTGATGGACTAAATGCCTACTGACAGGAATTAAATCATGGCATGATAAAATATTAGCATATGCAAACATATAAAAATTGTTAGTGATAAACAAGGAAAGTCAAAGGAAACAAAATAAAAGAAATGCCGGTCGGATGTCAAGTGACACCACGGTAGGTCTTGAAGAGAAATGCCAATCGGGTGTCTAAAAGAGAAATCGGATGAGATAGGACCATCCAAGAACTCAGGCGACGCCACGAGAAGTCTTGAAAAGAAATGCCAGTCGAGTGTCAAGTGACGCCACGGTCGGACTTGAAGAGAAATGCCAATCGGGTGTCCACAAGAGTAGTGGCGTGATAAACCGCCTGTTAACTCGAGGGACGCCACGAGAGGTCTTGAAAATAAAATTGAGTGCCCGGGGTAGTCTAGCCAGGCCCTGAGACACTCAGGAAAAATTCAAAATAAGAGATACGGGTTAGTCCTCAATATTATGCATAACCATAATAATATTTAATAAGCATAAAAAAATATTCATGGTAGCAATAGGGTGACAATAATTATTCCGCAAAATAATTCAGGCTCAATTTAATTATTTTCCTCCGAAGACCGACACTAAGACCGACACTTGACCAACCCAGACTGTAGCCCTTAACCGTGGACATGGCTATTCGAATAGGTTTAAACTCTGCAGAGGATGTACTCTTTACCCACAAGTAAAGGATTTCTTTAGTCAGTACCGTGACACTGACTAATTCCCATTACGGTCTTTGGGTTGAAAACACACCTGACCAGCACACACCAGATTAACTTTCCGGATGCCAGGAATCACGCAAGGCATCTTTCAAGAAAAACTCTGAGACGGAGAGACCAACGTCCTGCATGGGATCACTATTAATACGCGCGGATTACAAGGGGTGCCCCCCTCTCAGTCACAACTGGAAACACCCATGCCCCCTGACCCGATGACAGGATTTAGTCCCGGATCCCTGGGAAACCCTCATCGTGGCCCTCTGTACGATGTGTGCACGGAAAGGGGTTATCAACTTACTGAACCATACCCTACCTGTGGCAGGAACCTGTGGCAGCACGAAACAAGTATGGGGGTTACCGGAACAAGACTCGATCTATGGTCGACTTAGGAGGCATTAAGTTTCCTGCAACGGTTAGCACAACAAGGTATTCCTTCAACAGCAATTCCCAACAGGGCCACAACCCTTGCATGCTCCAACATGCACAACAAACAAGGCATGATCACGCTCCAACATGATCATCCTCCAGCCGGTAACGGTATTTCACTTATGCCTGCTCCTGCAAGTTAGTCATGGCAACACACGATGCACGGTACGATGAAACATGCCAACACTACATGCATGCAAATTTTACTCGAATTCAAACCATGCAAGCACTACTAGCAATATGCAATTTAGTTTGAATTTAACATAGTCATGTTTAAACTATTCTAGCAAATAATCTACCATGCATTCACCATATCAAGTGTTCAAGATGCTTGCCTTGAGCATGCAGAAGTATTAGGTGCACTTTAAAAGTTTGAAAACTTTATCTTCCCTCCTTTTCCTATTTTCAAAAATATTTGAATTACCACATAATTCAAAAACAGTGCCAAAAATTGTTTCAAATATTTTTGAAATAAATATTAAAATAAACTAGAGGCGAAATAAGGAATACCAGAAAAACAATCAAATGGTTTGGAGTTGAGATGATTTTCCTAGAGAATTTCTAACTTGTAATAATTAAAGAAATGGACTATTTAATTGCTCCAACAGCAACAAGGCACAGGAAAAATGTTCACCTAAGCTGGATAAATAGAGCATGATTTTAGAAATCTACAGAAATTTGAATCATCAAATTTGGGTTTTAAACAGTTGCTGTGGAAATATTTGAGTTATGCTGAATAAAGAAAAGGGAGAAGGCAGAAGTGCGCCCTGAGCGCGATATAACCGCAAGGTGTAACTGGGCCGGCCTGGTTGATCAGCAGCGTGGAGGAGGGGATGACTTCGGAGGCGGACTCCCAAAAATACGCTTCCGAGAGAGGAAGACGTGTTCATGGGAATTCGTTACCGCTTATCCGACTCAGCCGCGACCTTAGGTCACTGACGGTGGGTCCCACCGGGCCCACCCGTCAGGTTTGACCGGTCCACGGCGGCTCATTCTCCCTCCTCCTCTGGCCGAACAGGGACGGCATGCCGGCGACGATAGCCGGAGAACGGCGGCTTCCCCCGGGCATCTGAGCGTATGGGGGTGTTCCCCTCATCGAGGCGAACCCATCGAGACGCGAGTTGATCACTAGAGGTTGCCTGGTCGCCGGTGGCGAGCTCCACAGCGAACATCGGCCGCCGGTGAAAGAGGGATTTCGCTCGTGGCTAGTCTCGAGCAAAATTGAGTTTGGGGATGGATTCGTGGGGTTGAGAGGGAATCTGTTGGTGGTGGCGGTGGAGAGGGTGAGGCCCTGGTTGGCTCGGAACCATCGAGACAGTGGCGGAGACCGTGGTTGCTAGAGAGGAAGTAGACGGCTTCCTCTGGTCGTCTAGTTGCTTGGGGAGCTCACAGGGGGAAGGAGGAGAAGTGGTGAGGATAGAGGCGAGCTCTGGGCCCTTTTTATAGCATCGGAGAGGTGGTTCCATGGCTTCCCGGAGAAGTCACAATGGCGGCGGCGATTGATGGCAGTAGGTGAGGCCGGTGAGGGGTTGATGGTGGTCGGCGAGGTAGTTGGTGGGGTCAACGCGTCGTGGATAAGCTCAGGCGGAGCCGGGTGACTTGTGGGCGAGCCACGCGTCTCGACAGAGACGTGGTGGGGAAGGCAGCGTCGGGCGGCGCTGGCCGGCGTGGACGGCGCTACGGGAGGAGGGGAGGTGTCTGCAAGGTCCGTGGATTCCCCATGAAGCTAGCAGAGGAGGGACACGAGCGAGGGAGGCGGCAGAGGCACGGCGCCAGGGCGATGCCGATGCCTGCAATACCAGTGCTCTGGCCGCGCTCTGAGCATGCACTTGAAGTGCTCGGACAAATGGCAATGGCATCTATAGTGACTCAACCAAGCTGAAAAATAGCAGGATGATGCTTCTGATTAAGAGAGAGGTAATGGACATGCTGGTTTGGGAAGAGGGTTTAGTGCCCAGTGTTTTGCAGAGAGATGCCCAATTTCTGTCATGTCTGTAAGGTGTCTGATGAAATGCTAGAGGTGGCTAGGTGATTTTGTTGGAAGTGAAAATTAACAGTATGGTGTCTCTCTAGATGATATAGGGTATGGTAGGGTTTGTTTGACAGAATGCAAAACTTGCTAGTGCAAGTTTTGAAGAATTTAGTTTCTGGACAGAAACTACAGGGGAATATTTGGTAGATCTAAATGATGCAAATGAAGCTTATCTTCTGGACTTAAGGTTTTGGTTGAAAGGACTATGAGTGGGAAAAATTTCAGAATTTTTGCAGCAAGGAAAATAGAGGTTGTAGTTGAAACTCAAATTCAGGACATAATTGAAAAGAGGTTGTTTCACTCAAAATTCCCAAAAGACCAAGTTGGGTTCTTGCATAAATGTGATTTGTGGGCAACACATGACCTCCCATAATTTTTGTGGGATTTTAAAAGAATTATTTAAAATAGTTGTAGTGCGACAGAAGCATTTAAAGTGTTGTAAATGCTATTAAAAGAATTGTTTTTGGGCAATTTTTATTATGAAAATAATTCTTACTATTATTAAAATGTAATTGAAATGATTTGAGAAAACTACCAAAGCCATAATATTATTTCCAAAAATTTCTATATGGAGGGAAGAATTTTGATAAACAGAAACAGAAAATGGTTCTGAAATTAATAAAAGACCTAGTAAACATGCAAAATTTTAATTCTGGCCAAATTTTATTTAGTAAAAACATGATTAAATTTTTGGGGTGTTACACTTTGACAATCGCCGCCCTGACCAAAACAAAAGCTACCCACGGCGGCGTTTGCTTCCATCGTTCGATGATGAGGCCCTTGAGCATATACCCCCTAGACGTACTCAGGCCAACCAGCCCGACCGCCCCCCTCGAGGACGGGATAGGACGGCTGAAGAAGTCGAATACCCACCTAAGATCCCTTGACGAGCAGGCAAGGAGCCCGTACAACCAGACGATCCATATGACCTACGGCAAAACATAAATGCCAGAGCGGCACAGACTAGATCCATTTACTGATCCAGAGGATACACGCCCGCAGGACAGGATGGATACCAAGCCTGGCGCGGCAGGAATGGCAGATCCCGAGAGCAGCGTCATGCCCAGATGACAACTGATCTCCGCCACGACGTGGCCCGGGTCAGGGGCGCCGCACACCCAATGTGTTTCATAGATGAGGTGATGCAGCATTAGTTCCTCGAAGTGTTTAAACCCGTAAACATAGAAAAGTATGATGGGACAATTGACCCAGCTGTGTGGATCGAATATTTCCTTCTCCACATTCATATGGCCCGAGGGGATGACCTCCACGCCATTAAATATCTGCCATTAAAACTCAAAGGACCGGCGCGGCACTGGTTAAATAGCCTGCCCGAAAACTCCATTGGGAGTTGGGAAGAGCTCGAGGATGCTTTCCCAGCCAACTTTCAAGGCACCTATGTTCGGCCTCCAGACGCCAATGACTTGAGCCACGTTGTTCAACAGCCTGGGGAGTCAGCTCGGCAATTCTGGAATCGGTTTTTGACCAAGAAGAACCAGATCGTCGATTGCCCGGACGCTGAGGTAATTGCTGCTTTCAAGCACAGTATTCAGGACGAATGGCTTGCTCGCCAGCTCGGCCAAGACAAACCGAGGACAATATCGGCCCTCACCTCTTTAATGACCCACTTTTGTGCAAGTGAAGATAGTTGGTTAGCTCGTAGAAGCAACCAACCCGACAACCCCGGCACCTCAGAGGTCGGAGATGGGAACGGGAAACCCCGGCGCCACAAGAATAACTAGTGCCAGCACAATAACGATGGCAATGACGCCGATGATACAGCTGTAAATGCCAGGTTCAACGGCTCGAAATCAGGACCTCGGAAGAAGCCCTCTAAAGGGATACGGGATGGCCCAACCGTGCTGGACAAAATCTTGGACATGCCCTATCAGATCCACGGTACCTTGGACAAGCCCGCCAACCACACCAACCGTAACTGTTGGGTAATTAAGCAGGCTAGCAAGTTCTCAGTCGAGGAACTTGGCAAGGGTCCTCGCAGCGAGGACGATGTCGAACCCCGTGGGCCAAAAATGGAGGCCAAAAGCAGTTCCCTCCCGAGGTAAAAATAGTGAACATGATCTACATCACGAATATACCGAAGAAGGAGCGGAAGCGTGCACTTCAGGATGTCTACGCCATAGAGCCTGTGGCCCCGAAATACAACCCATGGTCAGCTTGTCCCATCACTTTTGACCAACGAGACCATCCAACCAGTATCCGTCATGGAGGATCGGCGGCTCTGATGCTCGACCCCATCATGTATGGATACCACCTCACTAGAGTCCTTATGGATGGAGGTTGGACCCTCAACCTGATTTCTTCTGATACAGTGAGGAAGATGGGAATCGATCCATCAAGGATCAAACCCATTACTACTACCTTTAAAGGTGTCATTCCAGGTGTCGAGGCACGCTGCTCAGGAACTGTATCCTTGGAAGTGGTCTTCGGCTCACTCGAAAACTTCCGTAGTGAAGATTTAATCTTCGACATTGTTCCTTTCCGCAGCGGTTACCACGCACTCCTCGGCCGCACAACATTTGCTCGCCTTAATGTTGTCCCGCACTATGCATATCTGAAGCTTAAGATGCCAGGACCCAAAGGTGTCAACACCGTTAATGGCAACACCGACCGCTCGCTCCGGACTGAGGAACATACAGTGGCTCTGGCAGCCGAAGCCCAGGCCGCCGAAGAAGCATCGAAGGCCCAGTCTACCATTAAGGCGATGGACGCACACAAACACGCTTGAGCTACGACCTCGGTCCCGGAGCACTCCCACGGTCACCATAAATAGGGATACATGCCCCACAGCATGGCCTTCCCAGCTGCGAAATCCGTACCTCGAGTAC
The DNA here is from genome assembly GCA_011799875.1 of Thinopyrum elongatum. Taxonomy (NCBI): domain Eukaryota; kingdom Viridiplantae; phylum Streptophyta; class Magnoliopsida; order Poales; family Poaceae; genus Thinopyrum; species Thinopyrum elongatum. The sequence continues at coordinate 30,554,969 of CM022298.1, forward strand.
ATAACTTCGCGCTTAAAATTCCATGGACAGCTGTGGGGGCAAACGTTCCAAAGGCCAAGTGCTCGGTTCGACCGCACCATGGCCGAAGATGTTCTCGGATTAACATCGACCACATGCACCCTCTAGGGCCTGATCAATGTCAAACTGATATACTTCGGCGACTTCTCAAAACCATTTCTCAAGGGCTTGGCCACCGAACACTATCACTTCCATCGTTGGAAACGGCAACTTTAATTGCACGTTATCTATGGAAGCTTCATTCAGAGCAAAGGCGCAGACGTGCAGCAGGGTGCAGTAGGGACGTCAAACCACTCATGGAGGCCCTGTGTAAACCTTTTCCTCTGATAATTTTATTTTATTTTTAAGTATCTGTAAAAGTTACTTCGGCAGTTCGGATTGTACGGTTGGACATCATGAATTCAAAGGAAATAGAGACCACCTTTTTCCGGTCATACTGCAGTCATTTATGCTGCATATTTCTTTCTGCTTATAGGCCGAAGTAAACTATCACAATACAATATTTTTAGATGCAATCGGCTACTAGGCCGGAGGCTCGACAATAAATCTTGCCCCATGCATCATTCCGGCACTAAATTCATTACAAGTGCTCGGCGTCTCGGATATTGCATTATATGCATCGGTTCCGAATTATGTCTTTGGTCAATAGTTGGGTTGCTCGGCTCCTGTGTTTGCCCTCTTATGTTCCGCATTGTTCAGCTAGGAGTGTAATGTGAGAACCACTGCAATTGTACTTCTAGCTCGCCTCGTCTAGTACCTCAGTGGAGAAAGCCGAAAACTGACTGTCATAATAAGCGAGAACTGGTCGGCAATCCAATGACTAGTGCTAAATTAAAAATTGATGGAGGTTACTCCGTGTCAAATGAAGGGTTCACTGTCACAAGAACCAAGTGATAATGGTATCAAACTCGGTGCGTCCGAATATCACATATATTAGGGGCTAGTCACTAGCTCCCGCAGTCAAGCTCCTATGGCTAAGTGAAAGCAGTAAAGCCACATAGTCCGATTGCCTTTTTTGCCTTACACACAAAAACTCCTCGGGGCACCGAGACGTCGGCTAAGGGTTAAAGTGTTAATGCAAAACACCCCGCGCAGTATCTGCCAGGGGGTCGAAGCCGACGACTGTTAACTTTCAGTTTAAAACGGCCGCATAGGAGTCAAAATAAACATATAAGGCAATTTATATACAAGGCCGACCAGTTGCATTGTGCAGCACAAAAATTACAACTTTTTTGGATCCAAGACCATAAATTCATTCATCAATGTCATTCTTCGTGCACTGGGCCTCTATCGCCCGAGCACCTTCCATCACAACAGGAAAGTTCTAATCGGGGCACCTATGCTCCTTCCCAGGAGGAGGTGGTCCGATGGCTTCCCCGGTAGGCTCGATCTTCGGCCAATGCACTATGTTCTTGCCGAAGGCCATCCGAGCTCCCTCAATGCATACGGAACACTTCCAGAAATCAAAGACACTTTGCATTAAGTATGGCTTAGCACCCGCGATGAGTTTGACTTGGCGGAGTTCCTCATGCCGGTAAGGAAGCCGACTGCACATTCGACTAAGCACATGAGGTTCACAAGATATTGATTTTCAATCCCCTGACGGGCTTTTTCAATCCGGCCAAAGGCTCGAGGGCTACTGCTCATTTTACGCTCATTAAGAGCTTACAGTTATTCGACCCCCGCATGAGTTTTTCGAACTCAAACAGGGCTCGGGGGCTACTGTGTATGAGGTTACGTGCTCATATAAAAGAAAGTTTCTAAAGAAAAGTCATTACATGGCTTACCTTGAAGCCTGTCAGAAGGCCGCTGCAGGCCTCCTTCAGTCCATTGTCCACGGACCAAAAACTTTGCAAAACTGCGCCGATCAGGGCACGGTGCTCTTCGGGGAGGGAGGAGCTTGTTAAACCTTCCTCCATCTCCTCTGACCACCCGGTTGAGCCCACCGTGGAGCGGGCGGCGGTGGCAGCGGCAATTCGGCCCTCCCCCTGTGGGGACGGGGATGGTCGGCTCCGGATGCCTCAAAGGCTCTGTAACCGCTTTTGTGGGTAGCTCAGATTGACCGGGCTCCCCATCTTTGTTCGCCAGAAGGGTTTCTCCCTCCTAATCTTCGGTAGCCGAGGTATTCACCTCGGCCATAATAACTTTGGCCCCTCCTTCTGTGTTCCGCACAGAAGGGGTCCTCCTTGACAAAACCTCCCCGGTCTGCTGAATGACCGGGGGAGGTGATGCACGTGATTCGGTCCCGCTCTCCGCCAGTTCAGTTGGTGGAGAGTCCCCTTCTGAGACATGGTCGGTCGGGAGGTCGCGCGGCGGTCTGCAATATTAAAGCAAACGCGCAATCTATAATAGGCTTAGTTTGGCCTAAAAAATGGACAGGTGTATTTTGAGACACATACCTTTGGTCCCGCGGTTTTACCCTGTGAGTCCTTAAGGGGCCTCGTCAGAGGGCTCTAAGTGCTCAGCAGAAGCCGAGCTGTTGTCGGACAAGGCAACCTTGGCCTTGCGTGGCCTTTTAGGGGTGGGAGGAGGCTGGCTCTCCTCGGCGTCTTTGGACGCTGCCCTCTTCTTTGTTCTGGAGGAGTCATCCTCCTCCCCATCCTCTTCATGTCCCTTCTCCCCCTCAAGGGTGGAGGGGGCATGGGTGTCCCTGGATCTGGTGTCTGGGAGTCCTTAGGACCGGAGACCTTCTCTGGTCTCCTTCTCCTTCTTCTCAGGCGCTGCATACGGCGCTTCAGCCAACATGGCCGTCAGCATGGCCGCCCGGGGGCCTTCGGGCAGCGGGACTGGACAGCTGATCTGCTCGGCCTTCTTCAGCCAGCTCTGTGAAGGGGAGAAAAGAGAATTAAGTGCTTTGTCAAAAAGAAACATCCGAACATAAAAGAGTTAAACTTATCATACCTCGCGATGGGGGGTTTTCGGCGTCAAGGCCAATGTCTTCCTCCTCGGCCGGCCACTCCTTCTGCGGCTTGAATAGCACCTTCCACAGCTGGCCGTGGGTAGTGCGGAAGAAGTGGAGCACGGTGGCGGGGTCCTCAGGTTCGTAGGTGCACATGGGGGAGGCCTGATCTAGGAAGGGGAGGATGCGGCGTCGGAGGATGATTTGAATCACATTAGTCAATTCTGCCCCCTGCGCGATCATATTGGATATGCGGCACTGCAGCTGCTCCACCTCCTTGGCTAACCCCTAGTCTAGACCCTTCCTGGTCCATGAAACGAGCCTCGTGGGGGGTCTAGATCTGAAGGCTTGAAGCTCCACCCAATCCACATCTCGCGGCTCTGTGATATAGAACTTCTCTTTCTGCCAGATCTTGAAGGTCTCAATGAAGGTGCCCTCTGGCCACTCAACCCGGGGGAGCTTCCTCACCATTGCGCCCCCGCAGTCCGCCTATTGATGATCTTCGGCTTGATATTGAACACCTTCAGCCACAAGCTGAAGTGTGGCTGGACCCGAAGAAAGGCCTCTCAGATGATAATCAAGGCCGAAATGTGCAGGAAAGAGTTTGGGGCTAGATCGTGAAAATCTAGCCCGTAGAAAAACATCAGACCCCTAACAAAGGGGTGAAGAGGAAAACCTAGCCCCCAAAGGAAGTGAGGGATGAACACCACCCTTTCGCCGGGCTTCGGCATGGGGATGACCTGCCCTGCCTCTGGAGCGCGTTGAGCGACGTTGGCAGGAAGGTAACCCGCGGTCTTTAGCGCCAGAATGGCACTCTCCGTGATGATGGAGGCCTCCCACTTGCCTCTAGAACCAGAACTGGCCATGACCGACTTGAGGGAAGCATTGGAAGAACTTGGGGGGGGGGGGGGGAATGGATCTGGGCGCTGGAGCTCAGGAGATTGGGAAAGCAACGGCGCATGAGGGAATGAGAGCGTGCGAAAGAAATTGACGGCCGCTTCCCTTTTATGGGCCACCGTAAAACCAGGATCCCTATTACTGCATCGTTAAGCACGCATGGGATAGTACTAATCATTGATCATATACCTTGAAAACAGGGCACGATCTCCATATCGAAAGGACATGCCAATGGAGAAACCGCCTCGAACCGCGAATCGAGTTTTCAAGATAGGCTCGTGGTCGTAGCAGGTCACAACCATTTGGCAAAAGTTGTCAGATGAGGTCACTGTCTATACTTGTGCGACTGGCCCTCGTGGCTAAGTTGTTTATACACTTCGGAAATCGAAGCATAATCTAGGAAACATATGGTTGGAAATGGCCAAGCCGTCCTCGAGAACTTCATTCGGAGGAATGCCGGGCCCGACACAAATACCACAGAAGGGATGGAACTGGTCTACAAAGCTGATAGTATTCGGCATATACCTCAGCTCTGAAGACTAGTTCGGGGGCTACTAAGGGTGTCCTGAACTAAGGGGTTCTCATACAGCCGACCGGCCTCTCGTGGGCCGTATTGATGGGCCGCTCTCTGTTTATTAAAGGAATGCCGGACTGCAGGCGACCCCGTACTCTAGAAGGAAACCACCAAAGACTTGGAGTCTCCTCCAAGGAAAGTTAAACATAGCCAGCGTGTTTATCCCCTCGTAGGATCCAACCATATGTAACCCTAGGTACCCCTGGTGTCTATATAAACAAGAGGGTTTAGTCCGTAGAGGCAGAGAATCATCAACATCATACCCACCTAGGGTTTAGTTCATCCGATCTCAAGGTAGATCAACTCTATAATTGTCATACAACCACATTAATACAATCAAGCAGGACGTAGGGTTTTACCTCTTCGAGAGGGCCCGAACCTGGGTAAACACTGTCTCTATGTTCCCTGTTACCATCTGTCCTTTGATCCACAGCTTGGGCCCCCCTACCCCGAGGTCTGCCGGATTTATCTCCGACATAGTGCTAGCATCTTTACTGACCATCCTTATAACTCTCGGAAAAGCCTGCGAGATCTAGGGTATGACCTTTACAGAGCGCTTCTTGTACTTGACTCTCGGAAAAGTCTCCCGCAGGGACTTATCCAAAATTTCTAACTCGCGCGCTCACTCCCTCTTCTCTGATTCCTCTCACTCCCTTTCTTCCCCCCCCCCCCCGCGTCCGTCGCCACCCCTTAGCTCTGCACCCCGTCCACCGAGCTCCGCCGCCGCCGCCTGTAGTGCCTCCATCGAGCCTCCACCTCCACCTCCACTGACCCCCCCACCTCCACCGAGCCCCCCACCTCCACCGTCTTGGCCACCACCTCCAATGAGCTCCACCACCGTCACGGCCTCGCCTCCACTAAGCTCCTCCACCTCCGGCGTCCACCTCCCCCGCTGTCCCTCCTGCCCTGTTGGTGAGCCCCTCCTCAATCTTGTTTTTTTTCAATTTTTTATACATATTGTATATGCATATGTAGTGATTAATGCGTGTGAGCTCCGAAGCACCGATACGGATACGGGTATCAGTATCATGCGGATACCGATATGTAAATTCATCATTTTGAAAAAGTGCCTATACGTGGATATGTTTTACTATTTTTTTAATTCAAAACAAAAAAGCAGATTACCTTCATGGTTGCTCCCTTGAGCATGCCAGAGCAGCTACCATCCTCTTAATGGTTGATGCCCTGTTCCAACTCCAAGTTTGACAGCCAAAAGAAATGAATTAGACTCTTGTAAAAGGAATATGGAGCAGCAAATCATCAGTCAAATGTACTGTACATCACCTTATAAAGTTTGAATGGTTGATCTGGGCACTAAGTTCCATCTTGCAAGTTTCCATTTGCATCTAGCAAGTAGCATCTAGTTACCTTTTTACATACGTGGATTCCTGGGTTGTCTATCTTCTTCAGCAAATGAGCAGAAACTCTTGAGTAGCTACTTAAGGCAACATGACCACAGTAGTTACATTTCCATCTAGTGTTTCCCCCTTTAAGTCATTTCTCTATAATTGTAACATGGCTCCATAGTGGTGCTCTTAGATTCATAGGTTGAGAAGGTGGTTCAACAAGAGGAGCCATTTGGAGGAGAAGAGAAGGTGAGCTACTGCCTACTGAGCTTAGCAATGGGGCGGCAGGAGAAGAGGAGAAGAGATGCGTTGGTACCTGCTGCCTGGCTGCGCTGCTGCGTGAGAGGGACCAAGGGTGAGGACGACGGAGAGTTGGTGAGGAAGGAGGAGGAGCTCGTCGACGGCCCACGGCGGCCTGCCGCCGCCGCTGGATGAGAAGCCGCTAAGTCGCAGCCGCCACCTGGTGTGGGGCTCGGTAGGGAGGAAAGAAATAGAGAGAGGGAAAGGAGTGGGGCATCGGGGGTACTAGGGTTGCTGTTTTTCTTTTAACTGGGCTCGTTCTTGGGCTGGGTTGTATCCAAGACGTACTAACCAAGTATCCCTCCAGTATCGGAATTGTTTTAAATCGTTTATTCGCGGATACTTCCAGGATACGTATCCAGGACATATCGGAGGCATATCCTTATCGGATTCAGTATCCGATACGGGTGCGCTAGCTGCCTCATGTATCAGTGCATTCGAGTGTGTGAGTGTGTGTGTGTGTGTGATGTGTTTGTGTTTTGCGTGTGAGTGAGTGCTATTGGGGTGTGTGTGTGTGTGCTGTTGGGGTGTGTGTGTGTGTGTGTGTGATGTGTTTGTGTGTGGGTGTGAGGGAATGCTATTGGTGTGTGGGTGTGGGTGTTGTTGTTGTGTGTGTGAGTGAGTGATGTTGATGTGTGTGTGCTGAACAAATGATTGACACTACTTTTTTTCATGCAGGACATGCATCTATTTTTACACTAGAGAGTGAATTCCGTTCCGTCGCGCGCTTCAAGGGTAATCTCTCTCCGTCCATGTGTAGGTTTCCATTATTTGTAGATCACCTAAATAGTCGCTTAAACCTAGGCGTCTCTCGTTCGAAAGGGTTATATTTATAAATATGTAAGTCTGCATATTTATAACCTCAACTCTTTTGAATTGTCCACGCTTTCCATGGACAGCCCGAGGATATGTAGGTTGGTCGTTTTCATGCCGTTCGATCTGAGATAGAATTTCGACAGCATGTCCTTGTTGTTCTCTGGACACACATCCTCTCGGCTTATTGTCGAGACATGTTTTTGGAGAACAGCGGGGAGGTGCTGCCGAAATTTTTTCTTGGATCGGAGTAAGCCATGGAAGCGAATCCAGCCTGCACATCCTCGGGTGGGATTAGGACCTATCTTTACCTATTAGATAGCTCAGTGCAAGTTGTGAAACTTGATGGAACCACTTGTTAAATAAAAAACATTATGTGTGTGTTTCACATTATATCAGAGGATGGAAGATCGTGAGTGGATGTACACTGGACATCCCAGCATGGAGGGTATGACCCCTGAGTGGAGATCGAAGACCAATGATTTCTTGGAATTAGTACTTGCTGGAGAAACGCCACCTCATGGAATTTGGTGCCCCTGCGTAGAGTGCGATAACCATTTTGAAAGAGATAAGATTACTATGAGTAAACACTTAGGAAAAAATGGGTTTACACCAGGCTATTACCGGTGGGTCTTTCACGGTAACACAGAACAGTCCAGAGCGGAGGTGGTGCGACAGCGCACCGGAGATTATGATACTCGGATTGAGAACCTATTAGATGATATCCGCCGTGCAGATCCGCGGGAGGACCCGGACTCCGAGGAGCCTCCGAAAAGCCCAGAAGAGTATCACACAGCTTTGTTTGCGGCACAGAAACCCCTTCACGCCCATACAGAGGTTACTCAACTAAATGGCATCGTGCGCCTAATGGCTCTCAAGGCGAACCATTCCATGAGCATAGTTTGCTTCAATGACTTTTTGTCCATTATTGCCAGCCTTCTGCCTAAAGAAAACATTTTGCCAAAGAACATGTACTAGTCGAACAAAATCCTCCATTCACTTAAGACGCCGTATGAGCAAATACGTGCTTGTCCAAACAGATGCATGTTATTTAGAAATGAACATAAAGATACAAACTACGGTGTCGAGTGCAAATCCTCTATGTATATTGTGGTACAAAATGATGATGGTACCAAGAGGCAGCTCACAATTTCCGTTAATATCCTTCGGTATCTTTCATTCACAGAAAGGATCCAACAGCTTTATATGACCGAGGAAACTGCCCAATATATGAGATGGGCCACTAAAGGGAAGATATACAATTCAAAAAATGTGCAACATCCACGGGATGGTGAAGCATGGAAGAAATTTGTTCAGATTCATAAAAAAATGGATGATTTGAAGTGTCTAGCTATTGGGATAACAACCGATGGGTTCAATCCATATGGTTTGATGGCTGCCATATATAGCTGTTGGCCCATATATGTTATCCCCCTGAATCTGCCCCCTGGCGTTTGCATGCAATGTCATCACGTGTTCCTGTTGCTGATAATTCCAGGGCCTAACTATCCGGGGAAGCATATGAGTGTGTACATGGAGCCGCTGGTGGACGACTTACTTGTTGCCTGGAACGACGGGGTAAGGACATACGATGCCGTTTCAAAGAAGCACTTCAATATGCATATCTGGTACCATACATCGCTACATGACCTACCAGCACGTGCGATATTTTGTGGCTGGTGTGTAAATGGGAAGTGGCCATGCCCAGTTTGCCGACAGTGTGTGACTTTCATTTGGCTGGCTAAGGGTCGCAAGTATGTATGCTTTGACCAACATCGGCAGTTCCTTCGTCTTGATCACCCATACAGACAAGACACTGTGAACTTTCAGAAAGATGTTACTGTTGATGACCCGCCACCACCTATTATGACTGGTGTCCAGCTTAAGGATGAGTTAGATGCTCTCGAGAAAAATCCTAATGGGAAAGGTCTTGTGGGATATGGAGAGACATACCAGTGGACTCACATTCCAAGCTTATGGAGGCTCCCTTACTTTAAAGATCTCCTCCTTCCACACAACATTGATGTAATGCACACTAAAAAGAATATTGCGGAGGCCCTTGGCACACTCCTTGACACTGAGAAGTCAAAGGACAACATTCAGGCTAGGATCGATCAAGCCCAGCTATGCAACAGGCCAAAATTAAAATTGGTGCCTCGTGCAAAAGGTAATTCTTGGAAGAAGCCACCGGCCCCTTTCACCCCTTCAAATCCCCAAAGGAAGGAAATTCTCCAGTGGATTGTGAACAAGTTGTACTTCCCTGATGGATATGCAGCTAATATCATGAGGGGAGTGAATATGGGTACACAGTGAATAGGGGGCCTCAAGAGTCATGACTACCATGTATGGCTTGAGCGGATAATGCATGTGATGATTCGAGGGTATGTCAAAGACGATATATAGCGAGTGCTAGTGTGACACCCTGGATTTTGCCCATTTCTTTTTCCTTTTTATTTTGGTCTGGATTTGCTTTTCTGTGGCTTAGTAGTCCTGAAACCTGGAGAGATCACCCTTGATTCCTCTCCCAAGTGGCTTGCCAACCTCAAAATCATCCCAAGACCTTGTCATTTCCATCTTGGACCAATCCCAATATTCTTTTCTTGAGAATATTCCTTTTTCTATTAAAGGAATAACCCTGTCAGCTCTGAGTTGTGAAGCAACTCATATTTCTATCATTCCCAAAATTCCCAATTAATTCTCATAAATCCTTTGGGACATATCTTATCCAGATATTTCAAAATATTCCTTGCCATGTTCAAAAATAATCCACCAAAATTCCTTTTCTGATTCTGCCCTAGTTGTCAGTTTGTGAAGCAAGTACCCTTTATATTGGCCTACTTTATCTCAAACTTTTTGGGCATTCTTTCCTATCCATATCATTGCCACATGCCAAAATTCAAATTTATTTGGATATTAAATCTCTCCTGGCTAATTTCCAAAGTTTCTGGGCAACTGGAATATTTGTGAAGCAAGTGCTAGCTAGGAGTATCCAAATGAGTTGAAATTTTGCAAGCACCTCCAATTGCCCAAATAATGACTCTTACACAAGTTTCAACCATATCCAATCATCTGAGTGAGCAGAGCATCAATTCTTAAATTCTAGCCATATTTTTCAGTTGTGAAGACACTATATTTTATATTGCTTCATTTAAGCTGAAAATTTACCAGGACATTCTTAAATCCATTACAACTCCTTCCACCAGGTTTTGGCCCAATTCAGTAATCCAATTGCCCTTTGCAAATTTTGCAAGTTTCTGGACAGAGAAGATGCTTGTGAAGCAAGTACCATTTTCGCATGTCCATTTGGTATTAAATTTTTACAGCATCTTCATATGTCCAAATAAACCTGCCTTGCCAAATTTCAGCTCAATCCAATGAAGTATGTGAGTGCTACTTCATACTTTGCAAATCTGGTCAGTAGAGGCATTTGTACAGCAAGTGCTATTTCTACTCATCCAAATGAGCTGAAAATTGGCAGAGATGGTCATCTTAGTGTTTGATCACCCGGTGCGAAACATCAGAGTTTCTCTCCTGCTCAAGCTCTCTCAGTTCACATCAAGCAGTTTGCTGTTCCAGATAAGCACTGCAGCTGAGGTCAACTCAGGCGCCACTATGATTGTTTCTTTCCTCCTTGACCCTATTCGGTGAATGACTGATCAACCTGACATAGTTTGGTCAACTAGTACACGTGGAATCGCCTGTGCACGCGGTGACCACCGTTTTGGCACGCAGTGGACGCGTGCCGAACGCCGTTTGCTCGGGGCCCCTCTCCCCTTGTCGTTTTCGAGCGAGTGAGCTTGTCATACAGCACCCTCTCGTCGTCCTCTTTCTCCCCCGCCCTGTCACCTCCTCTCACGTCCTCTCCCTTGCCCGACAACAGCCGCGCCGCTCCCTGTCCGCTTTTGCCGTCCACGAGTCCCGTCGCACCGAGCTCTCCCGAGCATTCCCGACCTTCCCCGAGCCCTCTCAGACCCTCCGCGACCTCCCAGGAACTCTCTCCCTTCCTCCAGGCGGCCTCCCGAAGCGCCGGGACGCTGGTGCACGTGGCACCGTGGCCGTGCCCGGACCTCCTCATCGCTCGGCTATATAAGGACCTCCGAGACCCTCCCGAGCTCACCAGCCACCTCCCCGTCTTCCTCTGGTCCCGCCCAGCCACTTCCCCGAGCGGGAGAAGCTCTCTCCAGCCACCACCATCGCCATGGCCGCCGCGGCCCTTCTCCTAAATTGGAGCTCAGCCGAGCTCCTCTCCTCCTTCCAACCTCTCCACCAGCTCCTCCTCGTCCCGTTTAACTGCCCCACCCACTCGCCCTCGCCGGAGTTGCCCGTTTCGCCGGAGAGCATCACCACCGCCCGCCTCTCTGTCCTCCTCCTGGCGCCGCCCCTCCCGCCTCCCTACTCCTCCCCGGCGCCGGACGACCCTCTGAACGGAGGCGCTACAGCCCTGCGGTCCCGCCGGTGGCCTCAGCCCGGCCGGAGCTGGCTTGAGCTGGCCGGCCCCCTAGCGCCCATCTCCCCTGCTCCCTTCCTCTGTCCCACGCGAGTCACAGCGCGGGGAAGAAGACGAACTGGAGCGAGAGGGGAGAGAGAGGTAAGCGGGGCCCGCCTGTAAGCGTCACGGCAAGGTCAACGCCCGGGCCCGGTGCAGTAAGTGGAAGCGTAACTCGAAAGTGCGCTTTCATCTTTTGAAAACGTACTTCGTTCTTTCTTCTGTGAAATTACGCTTTCCTTACTGGAAAGCGTATTCCTGTTGTACTGCGGCTGAGAATATGTTTTCTCGTGCAGAAGGCGTAATTCTGAGAAAGACGCTTTCTATTCTCAGCCGCCAGGGACCTATTTGTAGGGTTTTCTTGCAGATTGGTCCCTGGATTTCAACTGGTTGTAACTTTTTGCTCGTAACTCCGATCGAGGTGAATCCAACGCCCACGTCTTCGTCTCATCGAGCCCGTTCCGATGGTGTCATTCTCATGCTGTGTTGACACAGCAGAAATGACCCTTTTGCCCTTGTCCATAAACAGCCCTCCGAGAGAGTACTGTTTCCGGCATTCGTCCCCGCGACATTTCCATGACTCCTTCATCTCTAGGCAAGCCACAACCCTCATCTGCATAATTGCAGTGCAATATCATAGTTTAATTAATTACTTTAATAGCAAGAATGTTATCTGTAGCATGGATTGGATTATGACATGCATGAGTAGATGTTGAATACCAGATTGTTAATGACTAGTAGTTTACCCACTCGTTGAGGTTATGATGTTGAGATTACCGTCTATGATTATTTTGGAATTCCATCCGGCATTTGTGGATATGAACTAGTAGCAGTAGCCTACGCATGCCGGTTATTGGATTACTATGATACCGTAGTGTCAGCTGTGACAGAAAGATTGTTCGAGGATAAGATGCCTAATTTGACCAACTAAGTTAACTTGATGAAACAACCTGGTAATAAGTGAACTTAGTTGGTTGATCGAGAGTCACCTGTCCGGGCTTATTCGTGTAGCCACATTTGCCGGTATGGGACGGCCTTGACTTGGTCTGATCGCGTGCTCTTCCACCGGTACCTCCAAAGAGGGAGGGTTATGCGAGCGCGCTACCCTGGCCCGGTAGGCGGCAATAACCCTGTGAGCCCAGTTGAGTTATTGGATCCAGGTCCCCGTTTGGGACAGTTTGTTTGGCCAGGACGCTGGCAGGTGTCTTGAGGACACGAGGCCACCCAGGGCCTGACTCCAAGAGGGAGTATGATTGCCGGTCGTACGATGGAAGAGTCACGGGTCAGGCGGGTTTCGTCGGAACGTCATTGGTCCACCCGAATGGGAGCACGAGGCCATGAGTTCCGTGGTGTGGGTAAAGTGTACAACCTCTGCATAGTGTTAAATCTATTCGAATAGCCGTGTCCACGGTATTGGACAGCCCGTCCAGACCTCTATAGGAGATCACCACAATAATGACAGTAATGATGGGAGAACTCATCTGAGTTTGGTAACAGTTGGACTGTATGCCATGGGCAAGTATTAGTAACGATCTCGAGGATGATCGTTGGATGTTCTGGGAGTGATCATGAGTTGGTCACCAGAATGCAGGAAGAGTAGCCTGTTATTCCTCATTTCAACCATTCCTTCGGTAACAGTAAATCTCAACCTAATCTTGATTACTATGATGTTGTCTTGCCTTAATGCTGATGTTTGTTGTGAGCTTGCGAGTACATTCAAAGTACTCACCTGGCGTGTCATGCCAGTTTGCAGGTCATGCCATGACTGCTTGTTTGTCGAAGATGTTGATTGCGCGAGCTAGGATACGCGTTCTATCCAGCTGCGGAGTGGAGTCCATCACCGCCGACGCTGTTCCGCTGCCGAGAGATACTCCGCCTCCTCAGGTCGATCCGCTGTTAGCATAGAGCTATTTTGAGCAGGCGTAGTGTCGCCGTGTTGATGTAATCTTTGTAACCATATTTATAGCAATAAAGAGCTGATTTGTTCTATGCCAACAGGGCCGTATTCCAGTGGACTTGTCCCTGGGACTGGAATACGGGGCGTTCCGGTTTCCTCTGAGCAGGGGTGCCACAGGAGTTGGTATCAGAGCAGGTCTGGCTATAGGACGCGCAGTCTAGGTGCGAACGTTAGAACCGGTAGTATAGAGTCTAGTTGGTTTGCTGCACTTGTTTGTTGCATTTGTTTGCTGCATAGCATGCATATAGACTAGTTATCACTAACGATTGATCTGGTGAGTATAGGCGGCAATCCACTACCTGTACCCTCCAGTTGCATATCTTTTCTTGGTGGTTGGTGTCATCTTCGTCCCAGCGGAGGGATGCCTAGGTGCTTGGTGTATCGATCCTTTGCAGGATTGATGCACAGGTACCACACCAATATATCCTCTTTAGCCACCCCTATGGTTCGGTGATAGACATGTCTCTATCCCGGATCGTGCCATCCCTCTAGCCGCCTTGGCAACCCGTACTGATCTTGGTTATCAGAAAAGGGCAATGCCAGCAAGCCTTTCTTTTCATCACTATCCGTTCCCAGGACAAGTACGGTTTCTTCCGTACGCTTGATGATGATGTGGTCGTGACCTCCGTGTTCCGATCCACGATCATCAAGTCCGTCCTCACCTCAGTATCCTTCCAGCTGCAACCAGTGTTAAGCCGTGTTTGGTGTACCTTTGTTTACACCAACTCCTTCCACACCTTGACTTCCTTTCGTGCACATCGCCACAACATGTTAGACCGTAGTACCGGAGTCTCCGCGAGATTTGTGTGCTTAGGCAGGCAGGCATATCATTGCTGTGGATAGCTGTAATATATGATATTGCTTGTGTGTGATCTTAGTGCTTTGTGTGCTTTTGTTTCTTTCGTTGGGCCCTTGGTGTTACCTTATTTCCCCTTATGGAAGTTGCTCCCCGACACCGGACTCAAAGAAATCAGTGAAGAGACAGTTAGTTGGAGGCTCAGCTCAACAATATGGAATTTTCCGCTGACTGCCTGATATCGGGAAATACCTGGCCTGACTACCAATGGTATTTTGGGATTGATTATTAGCATCCAGCATGCATCATTGCAACCTTCACAGCAGAAATCATCGGAAGAGCAAGACGACAGATTGTGTGCTGATCCACAGTACAGTTCATGTCAAAGGTATGGTTACCATATATGGTTTGAGTCTGCTCTGAGTACAGGTTGAACCCTGATATATCCCGGAAGTAAGCCAGAATATGTTATGAGTGCGGTGTTCAGCAAGAAGGATAGCTGAATACCATGTGGCTTACAACAAGTAACTGACAGCAGAAATATTAAGGAATAGATATATGCACTCAGTCCGTATGTGGCAAAAAGGAAGCCTCAGAGTACAAGATACTCCCCAGACAGTTGGCAGCATATGACAATGCATCCCAAGAGTCAGGTCCGCAACCGTTGGTCGGAATGCAAGAACCAGTCAGGACACAAGCCTGCCTCAGAAATCAAGTGCCAGCTACACATGTTTTTATGGAAATGATGAACATGCTGCCAAGATTACATGAGTTACTCAGACCATGATGTCAGCCTGGTTTCAATTATCATACATGTGCTTGTCTGCGTAGTAGCGAGCTGTATGGGACGCTACTGAACCCTTGCCTGCCTTTCTTTAGTAACGGTACCACGCCTGTGTACTGAGCTGTTTACGGCCGTCCGGGGTGGATGCCAATTTTTATTTCTTTTGTCAGCAAGTGGCCCGTGTTCTGAGCTGCTTTTCGGCCGTCTCGGACAGTTGTTGAATTTCTTTCCGTAGCGGTGACCCTATGCTCTGATCTGTTTCTTGGCCGTCTTAGGGAGCTGCTACTTTCTTCTTATCGACACCGTCTCATGCTCTGAGCTGCTTTTTAGCCGTCTTGAGTCGGGGTTGAGTTACTCCAGTAATGTCCCAGATCTGAGTTGTAAAGACCGTTCTGGTGGCTACTGGTTTATTTGCCGATTTCATCCAAGGGTTCAGATAGTCGTTACCCTACAGCTACAACTTGTAAAGTAATATGCCTGCCGGAACGTTGCATCTGGCAGTACCCATGGTCACCCGAAGAATCGAGAATACATAAGGCCAAGCTCTTTCAGCTAAGGATCCAGGTAAAGAAAACCATAATGAAGAAGCAAGATTGGCCATACAGATATGATAATGGTTACATGATCAACTTGGTACAAATGCCAGAATAGACTGGTTCGATACCGGTCACCATGGGGATACACACCATGGGGTCTAATCTATTTGCAAGGACCCCATATCGAGTCAACCCGCTCAGCCAACTAAATATTCCCAGAATCATCAGAAGAGAATAGTCAAGCCTGTCAGACTGAGCACTCAGAAGGATGAGCAACAGTCTCGCAGCACATGTCCTCACATATGGGAAGCAGATAAAGAATAACCTGCCGTGAACAAGATTCTGCTGCTAGGACCACTGTCAGTCAAGTCTATAGATAATATCACCGTACACCTTTATGCTGGTCACGACAGGTGACAATTAAATCTTTGGTACGACTGTGATACCTGAGATAGTACAGATACCAAAGATGATTCAGTAAACCATGCGAGAAGGAGAACGATATGAATCACAGTACTGTTTCAAACTTGGTGGACATACAGCCCTTTGAGGACACCCAATCACGATGAGTAAAAGATTTCATGTTCCTCGAGAGGATCTGTTCACGAGTCAATGGACGATCATCCGTATTGGACTTCATCACAACACGTCCATAAGGAACAACTCTCGGGCTTGCGAGAAGGACGGGTACTGTAGTCAGGATAATTCATTGCACCTAGGCAGGCCATTAGACATAAAAGGATTAAAGTCAGAATAATATATGAGGAAAGACCTGTCAGAATGAGAATCCAGTGAAATGAACCACATCAAAGCCAGGCAGTCAATCGGAGAAATCAGCGGGGGCATAACACAAAGGTTAAAAAGGAAACCCGAGTGGGAAACGGTTTCCTCAAAGGGGAATATTCAGGTTTAACCCCTGAGCGACCAAATCTCGATGACGAGATTTCTTTAAGGGGGGTAGGTTTGTGACACCCTGGATTTTGCCCATTTCTTTTTCCTTTTTATTTTGGTCTGGATTTGCTTTTCTGTGGCTTAGTAGTCCTGAAACCTGGAGAGATCACCCTTGATTCCTCTCCCAAGTGGCTTGCCAACCTCAAAATCATCCCAAGACCTTGTCATTTCCATCTTGGACCAATCCCAATATTCTTTTCTTGGGAATATTCCTTTTTCTATTAAAGGAATAACCCTGTCAGCTCTGAGTTGTGAAGCAACTCATATTTCTATCATTCCCAAAATTCCCAAATAATTCTCATAAATCCTTTGGGACATATCTTATCCAGATATGTCAAAATATTCCTTGCCATGTTCAAAAATAATCCACCAAAATTCCTTTTCTGATTCTGCCCTAGTTGTCAGTTTGTGAAGCAAGTACCCTTTATATTGGCCTACTTGCTCTCAAACTTTTTGGGCATTCTTTCCTATCCATATCATTGCCACATGCCAAAATTCAAATTTATTTGGATATTAAATCTCTCCTGGCTAATTTCCAAAGTTTCTGGGCAACTGGAATCTTTGTGAAGCAAGTGCTAGCTAGGAGTATCAAAATGAGTTGAAATTTTGCAAGCACCTCGAATTGCCCAAATAATGACTCTTACACAAGTTTCAACCCTATCCAATCATCTGAGTGAGCAGAGCATCAATTCTTAGATTCTGGCCATATTTTTCAGTTGTGAAGCAACTATATTTTATATTGCTTCATTTAAGCTGAAAATTTACCAGGACATTGTTAAATCCATTTCAACTCCTTCCACCAAGTTTTGGCCTAATTCAATAACCAATTGCCCTGTGCAAATTTTGCAAGTTTCTGGACAGAGAGGATGCTTGTGAAGCAAGTACCATTTTGGCATGTCCATTTGGTATTAAATTTTTATAGCATCTTCATATGTCCCAATAAACCTGCCTTGCCAAATTTCAGCTCAATCCAATGAAGTATGTGAGTGCTACTTCATACTTTGCAAATCTGGTCAGTAGAGGCATTTGTACAGCAAGTGCTATTTCTACTCATCCAAATGAGCTGAAAATTGGCACAGATGGTCATCTTAGTGTTTGATCACCCGGTGCGAAACATCAGAGTTTCTCTCCTGCTCAAGCTCTCTCAGTTCACATCAAGCAGTTTGCTGTTCCAGATAAGCACTGCCAGCTGAGGTCAACTCAGGCGCCACTGTGATTGTTTCTTTCCTCCTTGACCCTATTCGGTGAATGACTGACCAACCTGACATAGTTTGGTCAACTAGTACACGTGGAATCGCCTGTGCATGCGGTGACCACCGTTTTGGCACGCAGTGGACGCGTGCCGAACGCCGTTTGCTCGGGGCCCCTCTCCCCTTGTCGTTTTCGAGCGAGTGAGCTTGTCATACAGCACCCTCTCGTCGTCCTCTTTCTCCCCCGCCCCGTCACCTCCTCTCACGTCCTCTCCCTTGCTCGAAAACTGCCGCGCCGCTCCCTGTCCGCTTCTGCCGTCGACGAGTCCCGTCGCCCCGAGCTCTCCCGAGCATTCCCGACCTTCCCCGAGCCCTCTCAGACCCTCCGCGACCTCCCAGGAACTCTCTCCCTTCCTCCAGGCGGCCTCCCGAAGCGCCGGGACGCCGGTGCACGTGGCACCGTGGCCGTGCCCGGACCTCCTCGTCGCTCGGCTATATAAGGACCTCCGAGCCCCTCCCGAGCTCACCAGCCACCTCCCCGTCTTCCTCTGGTCCCGCCCAGCCACTTCCCCGAGCGGGAGAAGCTCTCTCCAGCCACCACCATCGCCATGGCCGCCGCGGCCCTTCTCCTAAATTGGAGCTCAGCCGAGCTCCTCTCCTCCTTCCAACCTCTCCACCAGCTCCTCCTCGTCCCGTTTAACTGCCCCACCCACTCGCCCTAGCCGGCGTTGCCCGTTTCGCTTGAGAGCATCACCACCGCCCGCCTCTCTGTCCTCGTCTTGGCGCCGCCCCTCCCCGCCTCCCTACTCCCCCCGGTGCCGGACGACCCTCTGAACAGAGGCGCTACAGCCCTGCGGTCCCGCCGGTGGCCTCAGCCCGGTCGGAGCTGGCCGGCCCCCTAGCGCCCATCTCCCCTGCTCCCTTCCTCTGTCCCACGCGAGGCATAGCGCGGGGAAGAAGACGAACTGGAGCGAGAGGGGAGAGAGAGGTAAGTGGGGCCCGTCTGTAAGCGTCACGGCAAGGTGAACGCCCGGGCCCGGTGTAGTAAGTGGAAGCGTAACTCGAAAGTGCGCTTTCATCTTTTGAAAACGTACTTTGTTCTTTCTTCTGTGAAATTACGCTTTCCTTACTGGAAAGCGTATTCCTGTTGTACTGCGGCTGAGAATACGTTTTCTCGTGCAGAAGGCGTAATTCTGAGAAAGACGCTTTCTATTTTGAGCCGCCAGGGACCTGTTTGTAGGGTTTTCTTGCAGATTGGTCCCTGGATTTCAACTGGTTGTAACTTTTTGCTCGTAACTCCGATCGAGGTGAATCCAACGCCCACGTCTTCATCTCATCGAGCCCGTTCCGATGGTGTCATTCTCATGCCGTGTTGACACAGCAGAAATGAGCCTTTTGCCCTTGTCCGTAAACAGCCCTCCGAGAGAGTACTGTTTCCGGCATTTGTCCCCGCGACATTTCCATGACTCCTTCATCTCCAGGCAAGCCACAACCCTCATCTGCATAATTGCAATGCAATATCATAGTTTAATTAATTACTTTAATAGCAAGAATGTTATCTGTAGCATGGATTGGATTATGACATGCATGAGTAGATGTTGAATACCAGATTGTTAATGACTAGTAGTTTACCCACTCGTTGAGGTTATGATGTTGAGATTACCGTCTATGATTATTTTGGGATTCCATCCGGCATTTGTGGATATGAACTAGTAGCAGTAGCCTAAGCATGCCGGTTATTATATTACTATGATACCGGAGTGTCAGCTGTGACAGAAAGATTGTTCGAGGATAGGATGCCTAATTTGACCAACTAAGTTAACTTGATGAAACAACCTGGTAATAAGTGAACTTAGTTGGTTGATCGAGAGTCACCTGTCCGGGCTTATTCGTGCAGCCACATTTGCCGGTATGGGACGGCCTTGACTTGGTCTGATCACGTGCTCTTCCACCGGTACCTCCAAAGAGGCAGGGTTATGCGCGCGCGCTACCCTGGCCCGGTAGGCGGCAATAACCCTGTGAGCCCAGTTGAGTTATTGGATCCAGGTCCCCGTTTGGGACTGTTTGTTTGGCCAGGACGCTGGCAGGTGTCTTGAGGACACGGGGCCACCCAGTGCCTGACTCCAAGAGGGAGTATGATTGCCGGTCGTACGATGGAAGAGTCACGGGTCAGGCGGGTTTCGTCGGAACGTCGTTGGTCCACCCGAATGGGAGCACGAGGCCATGAGTTCCGTGGTGTGGGTAAAGTGTACAACCTCTGCAGAGTGTTAAATCTATTCGAATAGCCGTGTCCACGGTATTGGACAGCCTGTCCAGACCTCTATAGGAGATCAACCACAATAATGACAGTAATGATGGGAGAACTCATCTGAGTTTGGTAACAGTTGGACAGTATGCCATGGGCAAGTATTAGTAACGATCTCGAGGATGATCGTTGGATGTTCTTGGAGTGATCATGAGTTGGTCACCAGAATGCAGGAAGAGTAGCCTGTTATTGCTCATTTCAACCATTCCTTCGGTAACAGTAAATCTCAACCTAATCTTGATTACTATGATGTTGTCTTGCCTTAATGCTGATGTTTGTTGTGAGCTTGCGAGTACATTCAAAGTACTCACCTGGCGTGTCATGCCAGTTTGCAGGTCATGCCATGACTGCTTGTTTGTCGAAGATGTTGATTGCGCGAGCTACGATACGCGTTCTAGCCAGAGTCCCTGCGGAGTGGAGTTCATCACCGCCGACGCTGTTCCGCTGCCGAGAGATACTCCGCCTCCTCAGGTCGATCCGCTGTTAGCATAGAGCTATTTTGAGCAGGCGTAGTGTCGCCGTGTTGATGTAATCTATGTAACCATATTTATAGCAATAAAGAGCTGATTTGTTCTATGCCAACAGTGCCGTATTCCAGTGGACTTGTCCGTGGGACTGGAATACGGGGCGTTCCGGTTTCCTCTGAGCCGGGGTGCCACAGCTAGCGGAGTTGAGCTTCTTCTTCTGCCAGCTTTGTGCCAAAGAATTAGATTATGAAGTGGTTGCAAAGTTGGGGGATTGGAGGAACAAGCACCCGACTTGCTATGCAAGTTAGAGAAGGTATTTCTGCCAGGTTTATTTAATCCGATGCAACATATGATCTTGCATCTCGCGTACGAGGCACGAATGGGAGGACCTGTGCAGTTCCGATGGCAGTATGCACCTGAAAGTGAGTTGAAGCATCTTCGTGGCAAATGTAAGAATAAAGCCCGCATCGAAGCCTCCATAGCCGAGGCATACCTAAACGAGGAGGTGGCAACGACCACGACAAAGTACTATCATCACAGTATTCACACTAGGTTAAATCCAATTCCTCGTTACAATGAAGAACCCACCAGTAATGTTTCTGACCTTAGCCTCTTCGAAGGCCATGGTGGCAAAGCAAGTGGTCCGAAGCGCAAGTACTTTTCACCTACCGAGTGGTCGACTCTTATGATCTATGTCTTGATCAACATGGAAGAAGTGCAGCCGTACATACAGTAAGTGCACAACACCTTCATTGACAACTACTCACTAGTCTTGATTCCTAACTCGAATTCTTCTCATTGCTATAGGGAATTCAAGAACGAATTCTGGAAGCTACCATGTCCCCCTAGTGAAGAAGAAGCAGCAAACCTTCTTGAAGATACCAATGCTGATGGCGGTTTAATTTCTTGGTTCTCAAGAAAAGTAACTTTCCTAACTTTATGTACACTTCAAGTTGTTCTTACTTGCCGGTAATGAACCAAACAATCTCCTATTAATATTGTAGGCATACACGAAGGTTGATATGGACGCCAAATTGAGACAAGTAGCCTCAGGTTTTGAATACAAGGCCAAGTCATTTAAGGCTTACGACATGAATGGGTATCGCTTCCACACTGATAAACACAAGCGTGAGAGGCCCAATTGAAGGGCAACAAATAGTGGGGTGGACAGATGGACGTCACTACTATGGAACAATTGAAGAAATTTCTGAGCTGCAGTACTGTGGTTAACAAGGTGTGAAGCCCGTCGTATTCAGATGCAGTTGGCTCAATCCAGAGAAAGTGAGATGGACCCCTAGTATTGGTTGGGTCGAAGTTGAACGAGCATCAAAATATGCAGGAATTGATATCTATATTATGGTTCAACAGGCTACACAAGTGTTTTATCTCCCGTACGCGTGCACATCTACGGAACATATCAATCTCTTGAAATGGGATGTTGTGTACAATGTACCGCTGCGTACCAAGGTACCTGCCCAAACAAGGACGGTTACCCCATAAACCCTGACACATACGAGGGAGAGTTCTATCAAGAAGTACAGAATGAAGAAGACGAAGATGATGCGGAGGAAGATGCGAGCGTGCATCACGAAGATGATGCTATGTAACATGTGGCTATGGATGACATGGAAGTAGATAATGCGGAGAACGGATACGAGGATGTTTCTGACCCTCGAGATTTGGCATGTCAGGACCCCGATTCCAAGTCACATCGATCTAGCCGGTAACACCTCATATCACTTTGCGGCCTCATGCACGGTATTCCCACGGGTGTCGCCTTACCATGGCCCGGGACCGTTTGCGCCTTTTGGCTCACGTATATGATAGTGTCGCTAGCATCCATATGACAGAGAACCCGGGCCGACATGACTAGTCATGAACCCAAAGTGGCGCTAACTTACGGGGACAGGCATACATGACCCAGCAACGAATGTGTCGGTCATCAGCGAGTGAATTCGGGCTGTAGCAACTGGCTAGCAGGACTCCGGGAATCCGGGCTGTAGCAGGCTAACAGGACTCCGAAAGACACCGCGTGACGTTCCCCCGAAGGGACAGACACAGGATCGAGGAAGGACACATGCCGGCCAGTCTAAGTGTTCCGGAGCAGTAGCAAGCTAACAGGACTCTGGTAAACCGGGCTGTAGCGGACTACCAAGGCTCAGTGGAAGCACCAGACTACATTTCCCCATAAGAGAGGCTACCAATGATAAACAACTAGGTTGTCGGATCCCCCACATACCAAGCATTTCAATCATACACACAATATGCTGGATATGGGCAAATACAACATGGCATCACAACAAGACTCGACGACTCAGAGTATTTATTCATTAGGCTTCGAGGAGCCAAGTATTACAAACATGGGTCTCATGACCCAACATTCAGAGCATACAAGTCAATGTAGGGGAACGCGACAGAAAACAAAAAATTTCGATATAGCGAGCACGCCCAGGACCACTATGGAGACTGCATACAAGGTTTGATCTGATCCGTACCGACTCGAAGCGCAGCGGAAGAAGAGTCGGTGGAGATCGTTGGTGCAGATCCCCGCAGCTAGGATTTACAACCTCCCAACCGCGAGGATGTACTCCCTCGCCGGACAGCCCTTCGGGAGGCGGTCGGACAGTCCCCCGGACGATGTCGCAGACAGCCCTTCGGGAGGACCCTCGAAACTCGAACGGAGACTCGGACAGCACTTCGGGAGGACACTCGAACAGCCCCTCAGGCAAAAGACCGAAACTACGACCTCTCTATGGGGTTGCACACATACGGTGTCAGCTATCCGGCAGGGCTTCGCTGTCCAGAACTAGTTCCTGCCGGAACCCAGACAGCCTTTCGGCTCTACGAAACTCTTTTCGTGGGAGGGAGAGAAGAAGCCAGATAATGCATGGCATGTGTATGAGAGCAAGGGATGAGGTTTGTGGGCAGCCCACTCTCCTCTATTTATAGGAAAACCAAGGGGTAAAGTTGGCATTCACAAATACCAAAAGTACCCCCACTTTATGTCATTTACATAAAGAATAAAGCAAAAAGGAGTGCCATGTGGAGCTCCATGGAGCTCCACCCTTCATGGCCGGCCACCCCTTGGGGGGGGGCCCCCCAAGGGGGCTTCCTTAGTGCCCAAGGCTTCTAGAAGCCTTTTGGGAAAATTCCCAAAAGGTGCTTTCCATAAAAATTCCCAAAAAGCACTTTCACTATTCACGATGACATTTTTCAGCGTCCGTACGAACTAAAAATATTTATGTGGGCTTAGAACATTTCTAGTACCCACTAAAATAATTTTCAACGCGTTCTGGAACAATTCCAGATTAGTGATTTCATCTGCGAAAAAGCATCTGAAGCGGTTCCGGCAGCTCCGAAACATTTCCGGTTTTTATCCCCGAAAATTCCAGAAAGTTTCCAGAATAATTCTGGCACCCTCCAAGAATTATCAGGGGCATCCCGAAACCAATTTGACTTAATGGAATACCCCAAAACAACTTTTCAGTTTCACCGAAACTCATCCGGTGTTCTCTCTGCGGAACTTTTCCGCTGTCCGAAACTTTTTTGGTGTCCGAAAATTTTTCGGTGATTTTCTCTCAGACTCCCTGTCTAGTATTCAGCAGATAGATGACCCTTAAGCGTGTGACCCTATAGGTTCGGTGAAGTATAGACATGACCCGGAACCCCTTCCGATCAATGATCAACATCGGAGCCGTGGACACCCATATTAACCCCTATACCCACACGAATGATTATTCGAGTGAACCTCCAGTTGCTGTGTGCTATTCCTGTTGCTTCGCGATATGTCACAAACACCCGAGGTGAGATTTATTGCATCCCCGTGGATCAACAAATTTGTCCACTATGCAAGTTACCTCGTTACCGGTTTTGTTCTCTTTTCTCGTTTCTGTGTTTTCGGCATCCCAATGATCAAATCACAAGGTGTCTGGCCAGACGATGATGGATACCGTAACACCGAGAGGGCCCGAGAATATCTCTCCATCGTCGTAGGAGCAAATCCCAATCTTGAGCTATCTCGTTACTTGCCATACTTTTCCGTGAACCCGTAAGCCGCCGTAATAGCCACCCAGTTACGGATGACGTTTAACAAACCCCAAAGTTCACAAAGCAAGTACGAAGGAACTCAATACTCTCATGGTCTAAGGAATTATGCAAACATTAACTATCTCTATGTTAAGAACCATAAACTTGTAACGATAGAAACTCATAGCATAACATCAATCTGGGTCGATTCAACACAAGTGTTCTATCAACATCATGCCCTCAAAATTGCTGGCATAGCCATGCCCATGATCAGGAAAACAGGATCATCATGCAATACTTGAGCCAGTCTTAGAGGCAAGACTAGGAATACATTTTACCGTTTATTATACCACACGTGCACATGAGTTTCCCTCCGAGCCTCGTGTTATTGCAGACTCGAGAATCATAGCAGTTATAGCATGGAACATAAACATTCATTACAAACTTGGAGATACAAAATAACGGTTGTTACTGCCTCTAGGGCATATCTCCTACAGACTCCCACTTGCACTAGAGTCATAACCCAGTTACATGGCTTCCCTAACACCAATGGCTATCCGGTGTTGCTCATGCTTTGCTCGTGGTAGAGGCTTTGTCATCGGGTCTGACACATTCAGATCCGTGTGAACTTTGCGTACTTTCACTAAACCCTCTTCGACATGATGTCGAATGAGTTTATATTTGCGTTGAATATGTCTTGTCTTATGGTGCGAACTTGGCTCCCTTGCCTGAGCCACGGCACCACTATTATCACAATAGATCTCCACCGGGTCCAGTGCACTTGGAACCACACCAAGGTCTTCAAGAAATTGCTTGATCCATACCGCCTCCTTGGAGGCTTCTGAAGCTGCAACATACTCCGCCTCCGTCGTAGAATCTGCCACAGTCTTTTGTTTGGAACTTTTCCAATCAACTGCGCCACCGTTCAACATGAAAACATAGCCTGATTGAGATTTGAAGTCATCTGGGTCAGTCATGAAGCCTGCATCAGTGTAACCACTTACAATGAGCTCTTCATCACCTCCGTACACAAGGAGTAAATCCTTGGTCCGTCTGAGGTACTTAAGAATACCCTTGACTGCGGCCCAGTGTTCCAATCCTGGATCACTTTGGTACCGGCTGCTAACACTTAGCGCATAGGAAACATCCGGTCTTGTACATAGCATGGCATACATAATAGAACCAACTGCCGAGGCATATGGAACATCATTCATTTGTACTCGCTCATCGAGAGTTCGAGGACTCTGATTCTTGCAAAGCACTGTGCCAGGTGACATGGGGAGTAGGCCTTTCTTGGAGTTCTCCATGTTGAACCTTTTCAACACCTTGTCAATGTACGTGCTTTGGCTAAGCGCTATCAAGCGTTTTGATCTATCTCTATAGATTCTGATGCCCAATACATATGCTGCTTCGCCTAAGTCTTTCATTGAAAACCTTTTCTTCAATGATTCTTTTATTTCGCTAAGAAAATTCATGTCATTTCCAATCAATAATATGTCATCCACATACAAGATTAGAAATGCTTTTGCGCTCCCACTAAACTTCTTGTAAACACAAGATTCTTCGTCATTCCTGATGAAGCCAAACTCTTTGACCACTTCATCAAAACGAATGTTCCAGCTCCTTGATGCTTGCTTCAGACCATAAATAGCTTTCTGAAGTTTGCATACCTTTCCAGCATCCTCATGAATGACAAAACCTTCCGGCTGTATCATGTATACATCCTCTTTGAGGTTTCCATTTAGGAAAGCCGTTTTGACATCCATCTGCCATATTTCATAGTCAAAATAAGCAGCAATTGCTAGCAATATCCGAACAGACCTAAGCATAGCTACGGGCGAGAAAGTCTCGTCGTAGTCCACTCCTGGAACTTGCGTGAACCCTTTCGCGACAAGTCTAGCTTTGTGGATAGTAATGTTACCATCCGCGTCCGTCTTCTTTTTGAAAATCCATTTACAACCAATCGGCTTTACGCCTTCTGGAAGTTCTTCCAAGTTCCAAACTTGGTTTTCGTACATGGATTCCATTTCGGATCTCATGGCCTTGTGCCATTCCTTTGAGCTGGGCCCCGCCATCGCTTCCTTGTAGTGCGCAGGTTCATCGTCTTCAAGAATGAAGATTTCGTTATGAAACCACTCAGGTGGCTGGATAGCCCTGCCTGATCTGCGCGGTTCAGTTACAACATTGTTTGAAGTCCCCGCATCATATGCGATAACTTCCGGCTCAGTTGTAGGGATAATTAGCGGAATCTCTTCCGGTTCCTTAGCCATATCAACGGTTGCCGAAGATTCACTAATCTCATTAAGTTGTACTGTCCTCCCACTCACTTCTTTAGCGAGAAATTCTTTCTCGAGAAAGCTTCCAGTTTTTGCGACAAACACTTTGCTCTCGGATGGGTGGTAGAAGGAATACCCAAAGGTTTCCTTTGGATAACCTACAAAGTAACATTTGTCTGATCTGGGATCGAGTTTTTGAGGCTGTAAACGTTTTACATATGCTTCACAACCCCAAATCTTGAGATGCGACACACTGGGTTTCTTCCCATACCATAACTCATATGGCGTCGTCTCAACAGATTTTGACGGTGCTTTGTTTAGTGTATAAGCGGCAGTTTCTAGTGCGTGACCCCAAAAAGATATCGGAAGATTTGTAAGGGACATCATCGACCTTACCATGTCCAACAGGGTTCGGTTACGTCTTTCCGATACTCCATTTCGCTGTGGAGTTCCGGGAGGCGTAAGCTGTGAAATGATTCCACGTTCACTCAGATGTTGGCCAAACTCATGACTAAGATACTCGCCTCCGCGATCAGACCGCAGAAACTTAATCTTTTTGTCACGATGATTTTCTACCTCATTCTGAAATTCTTTGAACTTTTCAAAGGTTTCTGACTTATGCTTCATTAAGTAGATATAGCCATACCGACTTAAATCATCAGTAAAAGTCACGAAGTAGAAATACCCACCCCGTGCGGCTGTGTTCATTGGACCACATACATCACTATGTATTATTTCCAATAATTCACCCGCCCGTTCAGGATGACCCATGAACGGCGTCTTGGTCATTTTCCCCATTAAGCAAGCTTCACATGTGTCAAATGATTCAAAATCAAAGGACGGTAAAACTCCATCTTTATGGAGTCTTTGCATGCGTTTCTTTCCAATGTGGCCAAGCCGACAGTGCCACAAGAAAGTGGCGGTGGAATCAGCCTTCTTAAGGCGTTTAGCATTCACGTTAAAGACATCATTTCCACATTCAAGATTTAGTATGAAAAGGCCCCCAACAATGGGTGCAAATCCATAAAACATATCCTTACAATAAAGTGAACAACCATTGTTCTCAGACTTGTACGAATACCCATCATGTACTAAACATGATCCGGAGATAATGTTTCTACACAACAGTGGAACAAAATAACAGTTACTTAGTTCTAAGATAAATCCTGAAGGGAGACGTAGAGGCATAATGCCGACGGCTTGAGCGGCGATCCCAGCGCCGTTCCCGACGCGCATCACGACTTCATTCTTTGCCAGCTTGCGCACCTTCTGAAGCCCCTGTATCGAGTTGCAAATGTGAGCAACCGATCCGGTATCAAATACCCAAGACTTAGAATTTTTGCTAGCAAGCAAAACGTCAATGACATTAACTTGTATAACAATTATACCTTTTCCGGTTTTCCCGGACTTCTTATCTTCCAGATACTTCTTGCAGTTTCTCTTCCAGTGTCCTATGCCCTTACAGTAGAAGCACTCAGTTTCATTCTTGGCTCCACCCTTAGAGTTGCTTTGGGAGCCGGTCTTACCGGCGCTCTTGCCCTTCTTTGGCTTGCCTTTCTTCTTTTTGAAACTGGCGGTTTTATTCACAAGCAACACTTGCTTGCGATTTTTCCGCAGTCCTCCTTCTGCAGTTTTCAGCATGGCGAGCACCTCTTCCGGTTCCTTCTCCATC
Source organism: Thinopyrum elongatum (assembly GCA_011799875.1). Lineage (NCBI taxonomy): Eukaryota > Viridiplantae > Streptophyta > Magnoliopsida > Poales > Poaceae > Thinopyrum > Thinopyrum elongatum. Next base: position 30,583,262 of record CM022298.1, read on the forward strand.
CCACTCATGTTGTAGTTTAATACAAAACCGTCGTAAGACGGGGGGAGTGAAGAAAGCAACATGTCCATCGTATGGCCAGGTGGAAGTGGAAATTCCAGGGTTTTAAGCCTTTCAGCATAGCCAATCATTTTGACCACGTGTTCGCCAACTGAACTACCCTCAGCCATCTTGCAATCCATCAAAGCCTTCATGATATCAAATCGTTCAGACTTTGCGGTTTCCTTGTATAGAGCATCCAATTCCCGGATCATATCACGGGGTTTATGGAATTCAAAACGTTTTTGAAGGTCTGTACACATGCAAGCTAGCATGAGGCACTGCACTAAGTTGTGATCATCATCCTTAGTGGCCCAGACATTTTGTTCATCTTCCGGGGCCTCTGCCGCCGGTTTAGCTGGAAGAGCATTTTCAAGCACATACAGTTTCTTAGCGCTCCTAAGGACAATCCTCAGGTTGCGGACCCAGTCCGCATAGTTGTTTCCAGTCGCAGTTAACTTCTCTTTCTCTAACAACGGGCCTAAGTTGAACGCGGTGTTGCGAGCCATTTGATCTACAACGGAAAACACAGGTTTCACTTAGACTTTGTTTATAATGAAATTTACACTAGTGAATAAACAGTTTTATTCTAAAGTGCGCTCCCACTCAAATCAATATCTCTCATAATTGATTGTGAGTGATTCAAGACACAAATTTCAATTCAACGCCATTGATGGTAGCATCACTGATGGCGAGAACTTCAATCGTTAGGCAAACTTGCCAATCACATCTCTATGTGACTCTTGTTCATCTTTCGATGCGTGTGTTCCGAGCTCATGACTTTCATGCCTGAACGTCAAGATAACCAAGTGATCTTGCTGCGAGGTCTCAACTCACCCGCCTCACACTTCTCTAATCGTTCGTGCCCATGTTAGCATGTGACACCCCGAAGAGATAGGTGCCGTGACGGTGCTACACTTGGGAGAACACTAACTACTTGATATTTTAAGTGAGAGATCACCCTAATAAAAGCGACTACCACGCAATCAAGAAGGGTGCATCAAGAGGGATAAACATCTCAGGCAATTCATAATAGCATGATATGGTATAGCCTCTTCTGACGGAGAAGTCAAGTATTCTTCGTCTTCGGCATTTGCGTCGGTGTTCACCTTCGTGAAGATTGCCACCACCTTGTCGATGCATCAGATAATATCGCCATCTC